>NBIV01000081.1:0-296158 GCA_003194525.1 Gracilariopsis chorda
CCCCCGAGGGCATGGCGTAGACACGATCGACAAGCCGACACAGCGGATACGGTGTCAGGGGAGACCAACGGTCAGGAATCTGAAAGGCCAAGGGAATGCACCACGATCTACCGAAAGGGCGGGCATGGTGGATGCACCAAGACGGTATGCGAAAAAGAGAGCGACCAGAGGGACGAGGTAATCTAGAGGGAAGTATGGGCGTCCGCGCCAGGGGTTGGTGAAATGCAGGAGCACGAGGAGCGCCCCGCAGTTGAGACTCACTAGTTAATGAGGCCCCCTCGTAGGCGACCAATGGCATGGTAGCGGCCACGTGCCACTTGCCGAAAAAGCAGCCAAATGGACGCAAACCGGTACTGCCGCCATACCTGCTGTAAAAGGGCCGACCAGCCATCTCAACCAGGAGGCGAGAGACCTAATTGGGAGAGAGGACGCGAGAACAACAATCCCATTGGGCGGGAGGAAAGAATGCCAGCGGAAGAAAAGGATGGCTCACCGACGGGAAGTGTCCGACGGGACGTCGGATCTTAAGGGGGGAGGTCTCTAGTAGAATGACCATTGGGCAGATGCAGTGGTGAAGTAACCATGGGGCTGGGCTGACAGAGGTCAGAACATTGCTGGCCGAAATATTCCACGTGGCCAAGCTGAGTGCCTATGCAGGAGATACGAGGGGACAGTGCAAGTGTCAAGGCACTGTCGCCATACGTTTTATTATGTAGCTAGTTTTATTTAATTTGTTAGGATAGTGTCCAGAGGTCAGAGCGCCTCGCCAGCCATATAGATTGGCTCGAGTGCCGCCGATCTCTGAAGCGTAAAGACAAGCACCCTCACCGTCTTCTTGCCGCCATATGCAGCCAGTAGGACTCCAAAGGCCGCCAAGCCATCGCTACCATTCCCTCGACCTGTAGGGACTTGAGATAGCGCCCGCCCAATGCGCCTCGCTGCCAGTTGGTGCTCGCCTCACTAATAAACCCAGTGGATTGTCACCCCAGTGGTTGGCTCTCTGCCGCTACTAACCCTTAGTAGACTACTACCCCAGTTGACCAAAGGACGTAGTATTGTACTACAATTTGTCTTGGAGGTTACGTTTTTTTTTGTTTATCCTTCTCATTTTTAAATGGCTTACAGCTATAAGGACACTTTTTTAGCCTATTCTATCGCCTCATTTGGGCTCCTTGCGTCATTATCTCGTGATAGCGTCCACATGTTCTTTAAGAGAGCGCTTCCCGAAATTGCAAATCACAAATTGGGTACTGTAAAAATTGTGATAAAGACACAATTGTTTGCGATTTGGGCACGCAAAAATTCCTCAGTAGCTTCGATGGTCAACCTCTTTGGAACCACATGAACGGCTGGAAGAAAAAAATTTTAAAGCGATGAGTTGGCGCGTTTTCGCCCTCTCTGGTCTGCGTTATGCTCAACTACTATCAATAAGATCTACATCCTAGTTTCCATCACATGGGCTGGCATTTGCATCTCGCCCCGCATTTTGCTTGCTTATCAAGACCAAGATCTTATTCTCGGTCTAAAACACGTGCAATTGCACTTAAAATTTATTCTCAGAAGTGCACGGTTGTTTAAGGAAAGATTTACTCTTCGCGATTGATTAGGAGGACTTGATTTTGTGTGTGGTTCTAAGCAAGTTGTAACTATGCGCCTTTTTGTCACCTAAACCCCTCAACATTCTTCCTAAGAAGATTGGCTCCAACATTGATGCTAACCGAGTGTCTTTCTGCTTCGCTGATATGTGTTAATCCCTCCAACTCTCGTGACGACGTCTTTCTTCAACGTTGTAAACTGAACTCACATTTTTGGTTCAAGAACATAGTTTAAGAATACAAGCGCAGACATTAGGCATCAGCAACTCTGCGGCATGGACACTTGAGTTTAAGTATTAAAATTGAAGAATTTGTGTAAGGAGAATTACCAAATGGAACACGGAAATGATGAAAAATAATCTTGCAGACGGAAGAAGTCTTACTCTTTCAACCAAAAGAAGGTTCAATTACGAACGCGCCCCCGCAATTCATCAAATGTAGATTAGCAGCAGAGAGCCGTAGCGAATCAACCAAGCGTGGCAATTCGTGTCTAGCGATGATCATGCAGCAGCCTGTCCACGCACAACCTGCAGTATATCTCCAGATGACTCAGATGGTACAAACCACCAGCAAGAGGCTGAAGTTCAGCGCTGCTCATCCGGATTGCCACCAATGGTTTCAAGCAATAAAAGTAAAGAAAATAGAAAACTGACTTCATCGTAAGTACCAGCTGGGACACAAGGGACTAGATTGTTGCAAATTGAAACTAACAACGTACTGGATTTGATCGAAGAAAATATTGTTGCTTGGTATAAAGAAGTGGGAGATGGTGTCTAGACTTCACAATACAATACTTCTATCACAGAGTAGTAATGCATATTTCTTCAGACGAATGTTTTCGTTAATATGTCGTACGAAGTTTCTAACTGCAAATCGAGCCATTATTCATCATGATATGCAGCCTTAACAGCTTTGAGAGCAAATGACGCTAAGACCCAACATTAGTGATAGTGCAAAATCAGAAGAGAGATTTTCTTAGATTGCCAAAGAAAGCGGTATGGAGAAATACGAAGTAGAAGCAGTTGAAGCCAGAAGGCGGATCATCGAAGAGAGGCAGTAAATGCAAGCAGTTCTTTTTGTAAGCGAAAACCTGCGGTGCAAAACCACGTGAGCAAAGATGAATACGAAATGTGTCCGAATCCTTTCCATTGTAAAGGGTACACTCGGCAATGGAGTACTTTGATAAGATCGACACTAGCCGAGCGTAACTCCGGGCGATCGCTTCTCCACTTGCGAAAGAAGCGAAAGGCATTAGAGGGTAACGGTTTCCACCAACCGTAAGTTCTGAAAGAGATAAAAGGTATGGCAGAGGCCGTACACGAACAGTATTGACCCTGACGTAAAGCGAAAAAAGAATTGAGAAAAGACGCCAAGCCTTCGGCTCTGGGACGATAACCACCTGTAACACAGGACAGAGAAGAAACCGTAAAGAGGACAACAGAAAAAAAAAACCGTAAATAACACCATTCAAGCGGGCTTACTTTGCAGAGAATCAGGAAAGGTAGTGAGGCGGGAAGCAACACGGGTGCTCCCAGCAATTGGGTTATAGTCTTGTGTTGGCGAGTTTGAATAGAGCCGAACCTTTCTCTTCCACTCCTTGACGATGGCCGAGAGGGAATCGCTTAAGTGGGATCACTTCTGGGCACTATTCTAGGAAATTTACTAAAAATCAAACAACTATTACGGGACCCATGCTCGGGCAAGACCAACAGGTGTGTGTGACGTCACCCCTCAGAAAATGATTCGTGTAAGTGGTCGCTCACCTGAAACGTATCTGACTACGTCCACGCTCCCAATGGGACGGACGATCACACACGTACGACGTCTTATTCCGGTAGCCAACGGTATCTGGGCTATCCCTCACGTCGCACTTAAAGCCTCTGGCTCATGCGTTTGAGTCACATCCAAATTGAGTCCTTCCCTAGCGGCCGAGGGTCCATTGCATAAAAGAATGCATTCTCATTCACCACAGCCACTGGTTTGGAAAAGAGTGAATTATCTACATAATAGGGCAGATAGAGGTTAATCTATTCTAGAAATCATGAGGGCTCCAATTATGCAAGACGGTGCGTGGCCAAACGCAGAATATCAGAAAATCGTTGGAAATAGGGAAACAGAGAAACAAAGGGAGCAAAAAAGAGGAAATACCACGCCGATCAATTAGAGGAAGGTTGCAACCATAGAGAAGAGAAGAGAGTGCAAAGTTAAAAAGAGAAAAGAAGATCAGAAGAGAAAAATCGTAGCAATGTTCGAATGATGCAAATAATGATGACGTCATTTCTGGGAAAGCAGGAAAAGCTCGATATTAATGGTTATGAAAATGTGACAATTGATCACACTCTTCATTACTAGTAGAGAACAAATTGTCTAGCCTTAATAATTAAGCAAGGCACATAAGCGCTTATATTTTCGTTGAATAGTACAACTTTGGACCACAAATTGTGTAACCGAACAACAGATTGCAGCATTAGTTCTTCCACCCCGGGTCCCATACAAAAAGAAAATTTTGTAACCTTGAAAAAAGGTGCTTTAAACGTATAAATACCTCATTTGTATGCCTAAAGTGCAGATCTTGCCTTACCAAAGCGATGTATGTCCTGTAGTGTACCATCACTGTTAGCGACGCAGTCTTGCGAGGACTTTATCAAATACGAAAAATTTATCTTGCAGAACACAGAATCTACCATGACACGTGCGCCAATCCTTCTCAAAAGATTGTCCAGCTTGTCACTAATGCCATCGTATTTTGATATGATCGAATTAAGCATAGTACTAGGCACATTTAGCAAAAATTCTATAGCGAAACTACTTGCTGCAAACACCAAAACACTTTCCACATAGTGCTCATGCTTTGAACCCATGTAGAACATGCTTTTTTATAACAAATTCAACACCCTGTTCCAAATACAGATTCAATCCATTAACAACACAATGTAGATCATACAGAGCAGAATTTTTAGCCTCAAACACAATTTAGTACTCGCTAACTTCTTCTTTTGATGGTATAAGAATCGTAGCAAAATGATCACGACGAAAAACCTTTAACAAAACCCGCTTTGTAAATCGCCAAAAAAAGTGAACATACCAAACTGGTGATACCAAAACGCATGCATAGCAGAAAATCTGCATTTCTCGTGCTATTCCATGTCAATAACAGCCCTAGGCATTGTGCGGCATTCATGATAAAATCAAGATTTTGGTCTCAAACTTTGATTCACCGTTCATAGAATAGGACGTATATCTGTTGTATAATGATTCAAATTTGTGTAGCAGGTATGGGAGTTTACAGTGATGAAAACCGATAAGTGTGAGAAGAGATTGATTACATCCACTTCCAAAAAGAGTTACAAAAACAGACATATGAGGAAGCTGCAACGCACGTTTTGTTATGATTCTATAACATTTGTGACTTGCTTGAAGATCAATTCAATGTTTGTATTAGTAGTAAAATTTTCTTTGTCTTTCAGTTAATTATAGCATCATGAACGATACTGAAATCACTCTGAGGTTAAGGATAGAAAGTGAATAGAGTCAACTTGAAAGAGTAAAATTTACGATACCGGAGGCACCAGCAGAAGCTTCA
Organism: Gracilariopsis chorda; assembly: GCA_003194525.1. Lineage (NCBI taxonomy): Eukaryota > Rhodophyta > Florideophyceae > Gracilariales > Gracilariaceae > Gracilariopsis > Gracilariopsis chorda. The sequence goes on from NBIV01000081.1 coordinate 5,179, forward strand.
GGCGGTTTTCGGGAAAGCATTATACTATGCTGGTGCATAGTGCTGATACCAAGCCTAATAGTACGATGTTCAGCAATGATGTCGTGCCGAATTTAGTATGACAAGCTCTGCTTTCAACGTCTCGTTTTTGCCTGACAGTTTGACGTAAAAGTTGAACGCTACTAGTATTAATTTGGGATTCCTGGAAGCTACCAGTAAACATGGTATTTTTTTGGTTATGAAATGTTTAATACCGAAATAAATGTACTTCAGTTATCTTGATTTGTTTTGTTTTATGAGTTTCGCTGCTAAAGCAGCTCAAATTTTGCCATATGGAGCAAGTACATGCACAATGGCGATCTGCATCTCTTGGAAAGCCCAGCCAACCTTTGGAAATTAGTTTCGTTTTGTAGAGTCAAACCAATCTATATCTGTCATATTGCCGCTATTGTCGTCAAAAATCGCTATGTAAGAGTATTGCACTCTTACTAAACTTTGACGCACTAGAATCAATGTTGGCTACTTCTGAATTTACTTCGAACAGTCTAAAATGTTTTCCTCTTATACTATGTAAGGCGTCTATTCTTGAATATGTGAATCTGAACTCCCACACTCACCACCAGCTGTACAAATTCACGTCCACTGAGCCCTTGGTAACGCTTCTAATACATTCACCCTTTCTTCCAAATTGACGTACTCGACAAGTTCTCAAGTTTCTTAATGAGTTCTGTACAGTTCCCCTTTTATTTCTCATCAATATTGCTTCTTCTTTAGTATCCCCCTCAAACTGTACAAGATACTGCTTCTTTCGAATTTTTCTTCTCGTCTCAAGACCCGCAATCACTTCGTACTCAACTGTGTCTGCTGTATCAATCACAGTAGTCAGCGACTATTTATCATCCTTTCGATTAAACCGTCGTAATTGGGACACATGAAAAGCATTGTGTGCTTTGTTCCTGGGAGAAGATAGCTCAATCTTATAAGTTGTCGGGCCCCATCACTCGCTTAACCCTAAACGGTACCATATATTCCATTTGCCACTTTTTGCCATTCCTGACTTACGTGCTGTACTTATGCGATGTAACGTCAACAGGACCAAATCTCCAACGTTAAGCTCTGCACGCTTATGCTTTTTGTTGACATAGAATTTTTGTCCAGCAATGGCTTCAGCCAGGTTGTCTTTTGCTGCAGTACAAAATGTTTGTCCACTCTCTGAATAGTCGAATGCTGCTGGACAGAATGTGATTTCTATAACTTTCTGGAATGCTCTGTCTCAGGTATTCGACCAATGTCCACTTCATATGGCGATAAAACGGTGATCTTGTTCATTGAAGAGTTGTAGTGGAATTCTAACTCACTGAACATATTGTCCTGTTTTAAAGGATTCTTTTGAAAAGTGCTTCTGATCATTGTAGAGAATGTCCTGCTCATCTTTTCAGACTGGCCATCTCTTTTTGGATGTCCTTTTGAGGCCATGTTTAGTTCCACATTCAAGATCCAGGTGGTGTCGTTAAAGTAGTGCAACGTGAACAATTTGTCTCTGTCAAAAATGATAGTCTTCGGCATCCCATGTTTCGAAAACACTAGGCCGAAAAGTACTTGCATTACTTCCATGGAAGTGATCGTCTTCTTTGCCGGGATGAAAATGGCCCTCTTAGAAAGCTTCTCCGCAACAACAAGTACTGCGTCATGTTTTGTGTCTGACAAAGTAAATTCAGATATAAAATCCATAGAGACGACATTCCGACAGGACTACGGTACTGCATGTGGTTGTAACTTCCCATCTTGCATTGTTCTTGCCCCTTTGTTGAACTGAAACTCCTTACAAACCCTAATGAGCTCCCGGATATCTGCGAGCGTTCGCTTCCAGTAAATTAAACCATCTTTGATGGAATAATTTCTAATGTACATTGCAGTCTTCCTGCTGGGTGGTTCCTTTCTGTCTTGAAGTACAGCTACTATGTTCTGAATCTACGATTCCTTTTTTTATCTCTCGCGAATCACAACGTGTAGTTCCTTTTCGCGTAAACGGAGGGCTTTGCATGTCGGATGGGAATCGTACAGTCTACTTAACGCATCTGCAGCTCCATTTCTTGAGCCCTTTAGATGTTACACTTGGTATGAGTAACACTGTAGCTCGTCAAGCCGTCTCATCTGTCTTCCTGACAGTTTTGACTTAGTCTGCAAGTACTTCATAGGCTCATGATCAGTGCGAATCATGAATAAGCGATCTTTGAGATACACTGACCATTCTCGTAACGCGATCATAACTGCTATCAGTTCCTGGTCTCCTGTATCCCACCTTGTCTCAGCTTCAGTGAGGCGATGCGATAGGTAGGCCATTGGTTGATTTTTTTTGTTCAAAGGGTGCCTCTATGACGTACTTTGACCCATCAGTCGTCACTACGAACACTTCGTCAGACGTTGGATGACGTAGCACTGGCGCTGTAGTTAATCTTCTCTTCAATTCTTCAGATGCACATTTCTGTTCATCCTTACATTGAGAGATATTTGTGCGAGGTAGGTCCGGAATTGGTTGTGCAACTTGAACAGAGTCTACTTTTGTAGAAGCTTGTGAGACATATGAACTTTTCTAAATCCTTCACTGACGTTTGGATAGGCCATTTCTGTACAGCTTTTACAAGTCTCTGCTGTGTATGAACTTCTTCTGTGTTGATTTTGAAGCCTAGGTATTCAACCTGTGTGGTCCCAAAATTACTCTTGCTTGATCTGATGTACAGCTTGTGTTTCCTCAAAAGTTGCAAAAGCTTTTGCAAGTGACTTCTGTGCTCCTCTGTGCTCTTACTGTAAATGACAATATCATTTATATAGAGAACCATGCATTCTCCATTCATGTAGTAGAATACTACGTATTTTGGCCAACTGGGGTAGTAGTCTACTAGGGGTTAGTAGCGGCAGAGAGCCAACCACTGGGGTGACAATCCACTGGGTCTATTAGAGAGGCGGGCACCAACTGGCAGCGAGGCGCAATGGGCGCGCGCTATCTCAAGTCCCTACAGGTCGGGGGAATGGTAGCGATGGCTTGGAGGCCTTTTGAGTCCTACTGGCTGCATATGGCGGCAAGAAGACGGTGAGGGTGCTTGTCTTTACGCTTCAGAGATCGGTGGCACTCTAGCCAACCTATATGGCTGGCGAGGCGCTCTGACCTCCGGACACTATCCTAACCAATTAAATAAAAATAGCTTCATAATAAAACGTATGGCGACAGTGCCTTGGCACTTGCACTGTCCCCTCGTATCTCCTGCATAGGCACCCAGCTTGGCCACGTGGAATATTTCGGTCAGCAATGTTCTGACCTCTACCAGCCCAGCCCCATGGTTACTTCACCACTGCTTCTGCCCAATGGTCATTCTACTACACAAATATCAAAGCAAAAGGGGAAAACCGACGGTCAATTCCAAAAATCTTTTTCAAAACTTTTATAAAGGGCACACAGTCAAAGAAGTATGCCAATAGTCACTAAAGATCAGACTTTTGGGTTATAGTGAGATATGTTAAATGCGAATTTCTTCAGTGTACTCATTTTTGCAATAAACAGGTATAGGCGTCTAGAATCTTTACAAAACTTCCAAAAGAAAGCTACTAAACGCAGAATATGCTTTCATTTTGTACCTAATCTTGCCCAATACCTAGAATACTTGCACAGCACATTGCCTACTGACGGTTCCTATTGCAGCACTTCCAGACTGATCTTGCCAAGTTCTTTGATGCTCACCGCTATAAAAAAGCGTTTATCGAGCTAATAGAAGACAACAGTACCTTAAATAGAAACATTTCGTTTCCCATATATGCTTAGAGCGGTTCTGTTGGTTTCAATCAAAGTACTATCCCACCATGAGCATGGAGCTAGCCACAAGAACCCCCACTACATGGTCTTGATATTTGAAATTTGATGGTAGAATATGGAGAGGTTGATGTTTTTGTGTCCGTTGGTTTTTAGGTTATGCTTGAATGAAAATTTGAGTTTCATCCCCCCCTTTTAGAGACTATTACAGCACCCAAGGCAATACAGAAACGTATCCACCATTTGTCGCTTACTCATGTGTGCTCCTAAGTTTCTCCATTGGTTTCTAGTAGTCTATGAAACATCAAACAAACCAATCAAGCTTTGCGGTCTGGCATCAACGCCAGTAAGATACAGTAGCAGTAATAATTCATCGAAGGTAAGAATTCTCTACGATCTGCTCAACCCCTCTACACGTTGTTTCTTGCAAAGCCAGAACATTCTACATATTTCGCGACCAGTAGAAAGATGGTGTAAAGAGAGATGTTTTCTCATTTTCTTACCAATCTAAATCCATTACTCCAAATTGCACTCTAGATAGAACTGAGGGCATTTTTCTATGATTTTGTGAATCGCACGTTTAAAACCTGTAATTCTGAAAAAAGTTTAAATGTGTTCAGTATCACTCGCTATGTACTTTTTTATAGGAATTGTTCAAACCCTTTTCAAAGAAACTTCAATGCGACACATTCCAAAATCTCGTAATATCGTCCAACTCTTGCCAATGCTTACATTTTTTGTCTTTTGGCGGTCGCAGACTTTCGGCCAAGTGGCTTAAACACTTTCAACAATTCCAGCTTCCAGCCGCAGCAGTGGTTTAAGTAAGCTTTTGTTATATATGGAATAAGGTATGTATATTTATCAGTCATCTTTGCACTGTTTTGCAAATATATCAATCTCAATTTCCAAGAAACGAAGCCAATCATACAGTTCTTCATTTTAAAGGCTGTAATTCTTATCAAATACATAGTTCAGGAAGATATTGAATGTCGTGCACTTCATATAAGTGCAATATAAATGTACCAATGCATCCCTTGCTTGATCTGTGTCGATGAAAACGATGGTTCGCCATTCTCTTCGATTATGTTCTGGAGCAGATTGTTTGGAGGTTACGTAGAATTACAGAACTACAAAATCTGCGGTTCACCATGTATCTACAGAAACACTTCCTTCATGGAAAAAATGTTCGCCTTAGATCTACATCTCTTCCACCGAAAAAGAGTGAGTCATTAACGATGGAAAGTTCCAGAGGCTACACAACTCACCATTTGACAGAGTCATTGTAACCCTGGATGGAATTACTGTTGAGAAAACTCGACTTTCTTTGACAGATAGTCCTGATCCACGCATGTATAACAACGGGAAGCCCATTTTGGAAATCTCCATGCAGGTCGGAAATTGGACTGATTAGGAGTTCTGTTTTCTTTAATCACGCCATGCACGTTGTGGCACACATGACTCAATAATAATTATGAATACAAAACTACACTAATTTCTGAGCAGTGATTTACGACCTGAATGGGTTACGTTTGTCACTGATGAAGCATATAGAAATGACAGCCGAGTTTTACGTTATACCCAAGGCGTAGTCAAGCTCCAAGAGCAGATTCATTAAACATGTCTCATTCCTCTATTCATATGACTGGAGCAATATCCTAAGATGAGAAATTCCTTTAAGGGGTTCAAAATCTTGCTCTCTTATGAGATAGGCTTTTCCACAGGTCCCTCCATACCGCATGGTTTTCGTTTGTAGAACACAGGTTCCTCTCGACTGTACCGATGGATTTCGTACCTGGAATTTGCCTACCAGTGGGTTGATCTAGTGCCAAGCTCCATGTACGTCATATTCCAGATCACGGAGAATGCAAAGGAGAAAGGACAAAAAGAAAACGAACAAAAAAGGGAGGGTAAAAGCTTGGCTGGTCTTATGGAAAACCGAAAGAGACCAGACAGTGGGGGTGATGCTTTTTCAGCCAGCGTGGCAAGCGAGATGCCGAGTCGGACAAATATCTATCACCACAATGCGAAAGCATCCAAAATGGTAATACCAGTTGGCACTTAGCGAACTCATGGAGTAAGACAGATCAACCTTTCTGATTGAAACTGTGCAGGTCAGTATAACCGAACCGAACGCCATGAAATTGTGGGAAGCGTTGGTCACTTTGTGCAGGCGATAAACTCAAAGCCGATTAACAGGTTAGTTTCGCTGCACGGTGGAACGCTGGGGCGTCCTTCTTTAAGTACTCCTGGGTCAAACTAAAACTAAGAATACTAATACTGTAGTATGCTACCCCTTTGATCCACACGTTTGTGGCACTGAGCGGGACGGTCAGCCACGGCGCAACACAACACTTTTCAATCATGCAAGCAATTAATAGCACCCGTACGCTTACCACGCGTCCCTCTATTCCAGATATCATAGAAAGCACTCATGAAGGCTCCACAAATATCAATTAAGATTCATATCACGCAAAATTTCCAAGAGTCCACTCATACCTGGGGTGAACTGATGCCACTTACGTATTGAATCTTTTATGACTCACCTTGCGTGGAAGGCATGCGTACTGTTATTGCTCTACACATCTCTCTCCTTAAAATAGGAAACATTGGACCAAAAGCGATTAGTTCTTAAGCCAAAATGGCACAACGAATCCAAATTTTCATGTGTGATACTGACGTTCCTCTCATTTAACGCATAGCATGACAAAAAAAAACATTTATGACACCAACTTTGATACTTCATTCTCACCAATGAGCTCCAAAAACTCCAAATAACATAACCCTGGAGCAGGTTTATCCCAGTTTGGGAGTACCACCCCTTCGTCTTCAAGGCTTTGTTGGCTTTCTATGGATCTAATGCTTCATGGTCTCACTAATACTGCCTACTAACATAGTTTGTCCATTCTAGACAAGTCTTCCGACCTGCCGTGGTGGGCTTCGCGAAAACGTCGGAACTCTGGAGACATGATAGTCCTTATTGGAGTACGTAGTGCCTATGATCGCAGACAAATGCATGCCTTCATGTCTTTGGCAGCGTATAAGCCGAATTGCACATAAAGAACTAGTATTTATAGCATTGTGTATTTGGTTCACGGAAAGAGTTTGGCAACGGTCCTCACGACCTGTGTGTTCCAAAAAACTTTTCCACGCTTTGTGGACATAATATGATCTTATGGTAGGTGTCATGTACTGTAGCGCGTCGCTGTAGCGCGTCTACGCGCTTTGGTACCGCGTATTTGCTATTTGTTTGCAGTTTGAGTGGCATAGAGGTACCTCTCATAGAAGCCAGGCGGTGCCTCAAATCTACCTGATGGTTCTTAGTTTACCACTTGAGGGTTCAGTTACAGCATGCATCAAACACAAGGAACTGCATCCCCTTCCACCTCTTTGGGGATTGTGTCCCTTCACTGAGAAGCACTACCTCAATAAACTTCATCTTGAACAAGTCAATCAGAGCTCTAGAAACTGGGGGTCCCATACTTTGATCTATATTCAATCAAGCAGTCGGTGCATCCCTCCACTATAAGTATTTATACGCGTATGAGGGGGGTTTTAGGGGATTTCACATAACACAACAATCGTGCAAATAGTAGTTGGCAGGATGTTTTTCCGTGTAGGTTCTTTGGACATTTGAAAACTGTGGAACACCACAACTTTCACGTAGCCACTCGCACGTACTTGCACTGGCCAAAAATACGTCTTTCTACACATCTCCGCAAATTTATTCCTTTGGAAACCAACGACCAAGGGTGATATATCAGTTACTGCTGATGCAATGCATCAATGCCTCAAAGGCAAATTCCAGCAGGATAGAAAAAGGTGTATGATATTACACAGTAGAGAACTTGCACCTGCTGCTGCATACTTCGCCATACGTCCTGTGAGACATTTCGCTCAAGTTCTCCTATGAAACACAGCATATGAAACACAGCACCTTGGAGATGGTTCGCAAAAGTGCGATTTGGAAACGAAGCCATGAACGAGGCGCGTGTCTGCTTCACCAAGCTGATTTATCAGTGAGCACGACTAATCATCGGAATTTTCCTTCTTGACGACTCCATAGGAAATCTACCCCTGGATAGCCATCATAAATGAACAGCCTAACGCCTACGTAAAGGCACTGGGAAAACTCCAAACGAGCCGAGAGAAGGGTATCCCCAGTGTGCGACAGGACGCCTTGTGTTTCTAACAATCACCGCTTTGCGGAGGGTTGGGATGCCTATGAAACGCACTGAGTATAGCACTCGAGTTCAACAGCTCGGGAGTACGTGACAAGTCTCAACGTTTTGGTCTTGCATAGATCATGGGCTAACCAGGAGGACTTCCGTCACCAAAGGTATGTTACCTAACAGGTTAACTGGGTCTCGCTCTAGCTGACCAAGCAGCACGCAGCAGCTGCACACAACAAGGTAGGTATTCTTCCACACGTACGGAAGAAGCCATTGACTTTGTTTAGTAGCCAGGTCCATATGTTACATCAATGCATTTTTCCGTTGCCTAAACTTGGTATCATCACTGAAGTATGTTCTTAGAAGCCAAATTCCATGCCTGTCAATGACCTAGCAGATTTCAACAGACTGAGCTTGCAATTTATGACTTTTAAAATGTACTATGTCATTTTTATCACTTCAGAAAACTTTTCGATCATGAAATGCTCGACGGCAACCTAATCGTACGCCTTTTTGATCTGTTGTCCACCATATTGTTAGGTTTACGTACTATTTATCTTTTTTTGAGTACAGTTGGCTCCAGCATAACTTCTAATATGTCTACTTCACCTGCTATTATTCTATTTGACTCCTGAGGTGATCTGCTAGCAATCCGCCATCTCAACCGGGCCTTGACCCGAGTTTTTATACTTGTGACATACTGTCAGTATGAAATAAAAATACGCTTATGGCAGACAAGTACCAACCGATCACTTGGAAAAAGTTGGATCCGAATGACATGTTGCCTATTACTTACAACGTGGACAGACACCACCCGGTAGAGCAATGATCAAACGGTCATGAATGATTCAGGACGTATCTGTTCCGAGTCATCACGGTTAACCGGGGTTCATGTCCAATCATCACGATGCTGCCTGTTTCTGATCTTAACCAAGTCATATAACAAGTCATCAGCGCTGGTAGAGTTTGCCAAGTCATCAAACGACTTAATCTGGCACTGAACTTGGTCAACTACTCACATGCAGAGGCCAACAAGAAATACCAAGCGTAGTTCCGTTACACATGGACGGCTCTCATTGGCTTGTGGCACTGGTAGAACTAGATTAGACCCTGGATATGAAAGGCGATGGATGCTTCGAGCTTCAACTCGGAATATGACCGTCGATTTTCATCCACTTCGACCATTGCATCCCTGTTCCTAACACATAGGCAAAAATTTCATTGTAAACTTCAAACGTCTTTCATTGTTCAACATGGCAAGGGCTGGTTCTTTCCAAACTAGTAGCATCTTTGGCAACAACATTTAAAAGAAGGGGGAAAACTTGAATATATCTGAGTCAGGTTTAGCTTTAAACAAAGGTGCTGAAGACAAAGATGTCTTCCTTCCGAAACCCTCTTCCAGGGTACTATGAGTGTAACAGTGGCTTTGCATGCCCCCTACCGGGCGTTTAGTGCACAGGAAGCCGGATACGATTGAGTTCAACCCTCCGGTAACATTGCCTGGGGTCCAATTCAAGCTTGGAAAAAAAACGGGCATACCATATACGCCAATAAAACGTACTCACGTGCGGATCCTCTGACACGAAAGATCTGGACAAAAACACTCACCTGTGTAAAATAAATATTCTTTAAAGGCTACATTATACTTGTAGTTTGTTTGATAGCTGTTGAAAGCGACGGTGAGCACCGCAAGAAATGTTAATGCAATATGCACACAGCTTGGACAAAGCTAGTGCGAGCTCAGTGAGCTCGTGGACGCACTGAGATTATGAAAAGCAAATGACAAACCGACTTTCCGACTCCTGGTGGATGAAGGAAGAAGAACGGACTTAAGGTTCGCAACTTTATCCATGTCATGTCATATTTATGTTTTCGGCTGTCTGCACACGTATCGTACGTGTTTCATTTAGTATGTCACCATAGTTACGGAAGTTATAGGCCTACAGACTTTGCACTCTCTCATGGTTCCCGCACATAAAATTTCAAAGTTTGAGAAAGCTCAAAATTTCAATCAGACGGGCTGAGTGGTTTCAGCATGGATCCAAATGATACGAGGTTTAGAAGAAAAGCTCAACAATGAGTCCGAGATAGGTTTCCTCATTCTTGGACAATTTCTGGTGAAAGAAGGTATCCTTTGGGTGCAAAAGAAATCTTTGAACGAGCTCAGACAAGAATGTGTATCGACTCACGAAGAAAAGACCACATTCACGCGGTGAAGTAAATAATTGATCTCATTCCAGTTGATTTCCCTATGGCCATTTTCAATGGCGTCATTGTGTCATTCAACAACGATTGAAACTGCTGTCGCAATAAAAGTGAGAAGTTGGTCTCTTGGGCAAACTACTATTGCATTCTTGCATATGAGCACTGTGGCATCAGGAGTATTTGGTGATTTGAGGTGCAGCGTTTGCCTAAGTGGCTGGAAACGATTCATGTCAGGCTGCTAATTTTGTGCAGCTGGAGATACCCGTATGGGCTATTAGCGGGCACAAGGGACAGTGCCACTCATATGTAGATTTTACCACTAAGTTGGTTTTCGCACAGTAGGTGCTTGCCACGTCGCAAATGTCTAGAATATCTAAACATTTTATGATTATCATTGATAGAAGTGCTCATCTGCGTAGTACTTAGCAGGCGACGTTCAGACCTCCTCAGTAAACTGACAGACACACGGGCATGAACCAAAGTCTCAAATATTGGAACCTTAGTTGGATTTCTGAAACGAGTTAACGAATTGCGGTTCCCCGCGCTCACTGAAGCACAATACGTGCGCTATTCGCTAATGTATGATCAAAAGTATTATTGCGCACACGCTGCTCGGGATATGTATAGGACTTGGCCACCTGAAGTGGCACCACTACTGGTAGGGTTATTTTGCAAATCAACACGAGCTACCGAATCCCTACAAGGGGAAATGAGCTGACACCACAAAACTGGTCTCTCGACCTAGAAGATATTTCTTACTTAGATTGTGGGATACAACCCCTTAATCCAATTACAGAAGCGAAACGAGTCGTCTCCAGTTTGTTGCCGGAGATCAGACACTTCTCTAGTTGTATACGATTTGCTCCTGCTACCAGTACTATAATAGTTTGACCTCCAAGATACTGAAGTTATGCCGCAATTTGTTGCATAGAAGATATCTGGCATGGTCACGACTTGTTTTCGCTCGAGCTCCGGACATCTTGGTCTTTCTGCACAAACCCCGCCAACGGAACGGCTGGCTACTGGAGTCGAAGCCAGGAACCGCCTTTACAGGCATGTTTTTAGGTTAAGAGCCCCATCGAAAGGTGCAATTTCAGCTAAAGCCGATATAGCGGCCACGGAGTGCAACGAAACAACAGTTCTGGGAATAGTGGCTAGCGTCGCAGGATTCTCATCAGAAAACAGGCTACGCATGGAAATTCAACGTCTCCAAACGGATTCCGAATCAAATAGAAGCCGTGTCATGGAACTGGAGATGCAGTTCGCTGCGCTGATTGAGTCGTTGGCTCGGTTACGTAAGGAACATCAAACACAGGCGAGCCACCGTCAGAGAGCACAAATGACTGCAACAGTTAGGACGATCCGGGAAAACCTTAAACATTTGATGGAGATTCAGAGAAACGCATCTGCACTACTACCGGGAATGACTGTCAGCGTGGAGAATGGTCTCACGCAGGTCAAACATCACCTTGAAATGGTAGAAGCTGTGGTTCGACGGTAGAGTGCTACTACTGGTCCGATTGAGGTCGGTGCCGAGCTGAAGTGCAATGCCCTCAGGGAGGGATTATTGGTACTTGGTGGGTTTCCCGAATGTTTCGGTAATGTATTCATTGCATGAAATACGAACACTAATAGCGGATTTGACATATGGGACACGGAAGAGTCAATTGGCGGTGAGGCACAGTAGTGGGCATGAACCACCAAAGTGAAATAATTTTGTTAATTTTATTTATTATTTTTATACCCATTTCTGGAATGGTTAGTACTTAGTGCGCCGGCGAGTTGCCGTCAAACCAGTAAACCATCCCCAAACAAGGGAACCCAAGCTGGGGAATTTGCTCTAGACCTCACTGCCTTCGTGTGCTCTCTACTCCTCCTTGGAGCGAAGCACCGTAGCATACGGAACGTTTAACCCCCTTGCCTATCTACAGGATCCGAGTATTCGGATTTTTATTCCAACTGCCTTGGTGTTAGCATTGTATAAGGTTTAATTACCGGCACTGCCGTTAGTCTTCGTCACGAAAATCGTAACTCAGCTCCACCTTTCGTTTTCCCATTACAGGGTGGCTTTCCCACTATCCACGGCTAGTCTTCGGGCGTGCCACAAACGTGGAAACATTACCTCCCTAGATGACGACCACCCCCATGCACCGCTCCTGTGGATACTTGATTCTTGCCTCGACCTCCCTGCACAAGTCACTACGGGTGGCCTCGGCCTTACAACCCGACATAGTCGTGCCACCCCTGGGATGGCGCTACCCGACTGCGCTCACCTCTAACGAGGAAGGATCCCGAACGTCATTCCGTGCAATCCATTTTCCGGGCATTGCACTACAAAGTGGTCTCCAGACCTAGAATCGGTTTTGTGTTTGGTTCCCTCGTTCGAGGTTTTGTTTCTTTTGTTGGTTCTCCCGAAGGTCCGTGTGTTTCCCGTCGTAACGGTTCGCCATCATGTCGAGGAAGCCCTCCTCTGCGGAGTCTGCAACTATGCGCAGCCGCTCCCACAATTGTGGAGATAATCCCGTGGTATGGTTCGTTTCTCACATCCCGACTCGGGCTAAATCCAGCCATGCAGGGGGTGCCTCGTCTAGGACTTCAAACCCACCCCGGGAAACCCAGCTTTCCACGTCGAACCTGTTATAGAATGCCGTGGATGGTGCTCATCCAGCTCTGGCCGTGGCCGCTGCCGCATCTGAACCCAGTCTGACGGGCGATAACACCCCCAGGGGTATTCCCTGGAATCTCAAGTTCACGCTTTGTAGACCGCCCTTGACACCCTTGTGGGGTAGTTACAAACCCTCCGTGTAGTGGTGATGGACACCACTACAAAGGTAGTCCCAGAGGATCTCCATATCTTACGGTCTGATTTCAACTCTATGTTAGGAAGTTTGGGGAAACCCGCCACCTTCATGGAAGGAGTTGACTCTTGATTCGATTGATTTAGTGCTCGTCTGGAGACGTTAGAGCAATTTATCCTCATGGATAAAACGTCCCCGGATGAATCGGCACCAGCTGCGTCACACCACGACCAGCTAGCTGGAGGAAAGAAGCGCCACTATCATCGGAAAGAAAACGAGATCATTTGGATTCTGATTCTATGACATCATCAGATTCATCCCGAAATGGGTCAAATGGATCTAGTTTCTCGGACTTCGATTCCGAGGACGAGAAACGAGGCAGATCTTCCCGCTCTAATTGGTCATCCGCCACCCTAAGTGAGATTCGGACCCGGAGCAAGGGCAGAAGGCATTCTGGCCTCAGGAAAGTAAAATCGACGAACCCGTTGTATCGGAAACTATTGCCATACTGGTACTACCGGCTCGAACACCCCTATTTAGAACGTACAACCCGTGGCACGGGGAAGATGAAAGCGTGCATAAAACGTATGCAACTCTCACTGTGTATCCAGTATTTTACTGGAGAAGACCCAATTATGGTGTTGGACGTTCTTTCCAGCTTTGTAGTGGAAGCCGATATCTTTCGAATGAATGAGAGAAAAGCCTATTTGGCGATACCATATTTATTACGGGGAGTGGCACAAGACCAGTGAACCTCTGTAAGAGAATCATCTCGTGCCTCAGACGGAGGAGTAATCTGCTGGCCGAAGGCTGTGCAATATTTATTGCGCTCCTATGCCACCAATACCGCCATTCAGGGGGCAATCCTCGCTTTGCGAGATACTTTTCAGCGCTCAGGCGAGAATGAAACCGATTACTCGGTGCGCCTTACCAAGGCCTTCCACCGTTGTAGGAATGTACAGCCCACAGGAGAACGATTTACCATGTTCATCGATGGCCTTGACCCAGCAATCCGGAGTCTTGTCATTAGTTACCACGAGAACTGGCAGAGAATCACCTACCTCGAGCTTGTTCAACACGCTCGAGCGGAAGGAGAAGCACTGCGTGCAAGAACTCCGAATCCTTGGTTTAAGCCCGCCAAGATGTTGGTGCTGGGGAGTGACTCCTCATTGCCTTCGCTTTTGGCGGATAGAATCCCCCAACAGGGATAGGGAACCGGGCATTTAGCACAGGGAGATGGTGTGCTTACAGCAAAAATGGACTTACAGTGAACGTCGGAAGACACGTTCGAAACGGCGCAAGACAACCGTACTGTACGTAGGGAACAATTGCGTTCAGCTGCCACGAGTCCCGTTTATGAACGGTCAATCCCGTTATCAACGGGCTCGGTGGAATGAAACCCGCCCTGTGGTATGCTTCTCCAATGCTTGGGATATAAACCGACACGTCGCCATGTTGGCTCTGATTTGCCACCTTTGCTACACCCATGGCCATACATGCCCTCAGTGTCTTTTCTCACTGAAGGATATGATATTTCCAAGGTGGTGGCACATTACGAGGCCCTCACTCCAAAGGAGAAATGTTCCGTTTCGACGGCTTCCTACCTCCGTCCTAAGACGGAATTCTCGCATGCCTTGCACCATATTCTGCGTGCGTGGCTAGCTTCAATTAACCCGAGTCGGGAAGTCGCGCAAACACTCGACGCTACCATCGCTTATGCAGATAAGAACCCCGGCCCCAGGAATGAAGCTCTCATGGTTGAGGATCCTGGGCTACCCCCTACGGCGAGAGCCTCCCACGAAAACTAACTGAGGGAGTCTCCCTTTGAAAGAGGCGTCCTCAGAGATGAGAATGTTGACGCTCGAGGCGTCGCCGCCTCGCTCCCCGGTAAAAATCTTTTCAAGGAAGGACACCGCAGACGCGGACTCTGCACACCTTCCTGTGCTGCGTCGCCCGTGGATACGGATTAGTAACCCCTGTATCCTGGATAGATTCTTGGTCATGGCCAAGCCCAACTAAAAGTTTTATGCCGACCTTATCCTTGCCACCCATTGTATGGCGAGGGTTTTAACTGTCCTGGACACAGATGCGGGCCCCCACTTCATCGTGGATTCATTGCTACCCCCGCAGGTGCGGTCTCATATCCGTTCCGAAACCGTTCCGGACGTTGCAGATGCGAACAAAAACTCGTTAAAAACGGTGGGTACCGTCGAGTTAGTCGTGCAGTTGGGCACCTCCGTGGTGAAGCTTGACTTTTTTGTTTGCCGGTCACTGGCCGCTCCAGTCATACTGGGATTTGATTACTGCCACGGATTTGTCTCTGCAGTCAGGCCCCGCCTTCGGCGTGTGGAACTTGACGACGGATCGTCATTCCCGATCGTCCATCGCCCGCTGAAGCGTGCTTCGCATATGCAAGTCCCACTACCCGCTGCGCAGGAACCACCGCCCGCGTCAAGCAGGTCCATCAAACGTTGATTCGCAGCCTCGGTTTCTATACCACCTGAGTCCCAAGTTTGGGGGCACGTCAATTGCCATCAACAAGGTCTTCGGGTTATTCAACCTCTGTCCTCGTTACACGAGAAATGCCAGCTCGCGCTGGCGAACGGAATTGTTCACGTCACCCCGGATTCTCCTTTCCGGATACTAATTGCTAATCTCGGCCAACGCCCCCAGTATCTCGTAAAGAACCAAGTAATTGGAAGCCTCACTCCACACCCCCTTGGGGTGTTCCCGACGAAGATGACGGCCGCTGATGTTCTCGGAATTAATGCCTCTTTTGAGGAAGCCACCCCCACCACCGACAAACTATCGTCAAAGGAGGGGGAGGAAACCGTTGTTTTAACGTCAAACACGCCAAATAACTCGGAACCAACGGCCACAACTGTATCAGAGGACAATGTTACAGCGCGTTCTGACCGAGTGGACTCCATAAAAGCACTGGAAGATATAGCCCCAGGCCATGTGCGGAGTCACACCGCGAAAAATTCTGTGCAATAATACGGGAATTTACCACGATGTGGGATGGCTCGCTCGTCGAGATTAATGCTATGGAACACCAGATCGATTTGTTACCGTGTGCACGTCCGATGGCACAACCCCCTTACAGAGCAGGACCGAAAGCTCGGGAAGAGGAGCAGTCCCAAGTGGACAAGATGCTCCGCGCAGGTGTGATTGAGCCCGCTCAATACTTCGGGGCATCCCCAGTTGTACTGTTTTTAAAGGCCGACGGAACCTGGAGGTTCTGTGTCGACCATCGCCGGCTCGTTACCATGAACGTTAGGGACACGTACCCCATCCCTCGTATGGACGAGTGCATTGACTCCCTTGGAGACGCCACCATGTTCATGGCCCTTGATGCCAATTGGGGATATTGGCAAGTACCTGTCAGACAGGAGGATCGCGACAAAACCGCATTCACCTGCCATTCAGGAACGTACCGCTTCAAGCGGATGCCATTTGGGTTAACCAACGCCCCCGCCACCTTTCAGCGTGCAGTAGATATTCTACTAAACCGCTTTAAGTGGCGGATTTGTCTGGTCTACCTTGATGATATTATCATCTTCTCCAACTCGTTGGACGACCATCTCACTCACGTCCGAGACGTGCTGACCGTACTCCACGATGCGGGAATTACCCTCAAGTTGAGGAAATGCGAGTTTTTCACAGATACTGTGAAGTATCTGGGTCACATTATCCGTCCTGGACGGTTAGCGGTCGAGAAAGCTCGAGTCAAATCCCTCGTTGAGGCGAAAGAACCCCGTACTCAAACGGAACTGCGCTCCTTTCTGGGGCTGGTGAACGTCTATCGACGGTTTATCCCGAACTTTTCGGATACTGCGGTGCCCCTGAACGCGTTGTTGCGAAAGGGGAACCCCCCAAAACTGGGAACATTTACGCCCGAGCAATCGGAAGCCTTCAACTGCTTAAAGGAGGCTGTCACATCAGCACCAATCCTACATCTCCCAAAATTTGGGTTGCCATACTCCGTAGATGCGGACTCGAGCGACTACCAGGTCGGGTGTGCTCTTTTTCAAACCACCCCCGAGGGGGAACGACATCCAATTGGTTATTGGTCGCGCTCGCTCAATATCCCAGAGCGGAACTACTCCGTATCGGAGAAAGAGTGCCTCGCCGTCGTATGGGCGATGACCACTCTGCGCCCCTACCTTATGGGAATTCACTTCACCGTGTACACGGATCATTCCTCATTGAGGTGGTTGATTAATATCTCCGACCCGTCGAGACGCCTCATGCGCTGGAGACTCCGCCTCGCGGAATATGACTTTCAAGTCATTTATAAAAAGGGTGCGCAGAACACCCAGGCCAACGCTTTGTCGCGGTTACCCACAAGTGGGGAAGCACTCCCAACGGAGTATGATGAAGTCCCATGTTTCATGGCTATAGACCCGGATGATCCGGAATATGCCGTCGAGGCTAGGCCAGAAAACTGGGACGAGGATGCTGATTTTGACGAACTACTCGTATCGCGAGATAAATCTGAGAACCCGTTACCGGGAAACTTTGTATTGGTATCACCGGAAGAAATGATCCGAGAACAATTCGGCGACCCATTCTGTACGAGAATTCGTGCCCGTATCAACGGTGGCGAAGACCTCCCGTTCGAGGTGAACAATAAAGGCTACCTCGTTCGGTTGGTAGAAGCTCACCCACAGATTGTGGTAACTCATTCCCTGCAGTCGCGGGTGTTACATCTCTCGCACTATGCGAAGCTCGGCGGCCACGTAGGTGGGAGGAAGCTCTGCCTCACCCTGCGAAGGGCGTTTTACTGGCCCGCCATCGCGGTTGATTGCTACGTAGCAACTGTGCGGTTGTGTACCGAATGCTCGAAGAACCGGGAACCGGGTGAAGCTCCGCAGGAACGCGAAAAAAATGAAGTTATTCCCTGCTAAGGCGCCACTCGAGTTTATCGCAATCGATATTCTCGGACCCCTCCTCACTACAAAGAGAGGCAACAAGTTCTTACTTGTGATCACCGATTGCTTTTCAAAGCTTGTTCAGACCGTCCCTCTTCGGAGGATAACCACTTACAGGGTGGCCCAGGCTCTGGTAACGCACTGGATTTTTGTCTACGGTCCTCCTGTGGAGGTGCTCTCCGATAACGGACGGCAGTCCGCGTCCACGTTCTTCCAGGATGTTTGTCGCATCCTGGACGTGAAGAACTTGTTCACGACTACCTACCATCCCCAGTGTAATGGGCAAGTCGAACGGTCGAACCAGACTTTGTTGACCTCTCTCCGTTCTTACGTTGCTGATCACCCCAAAACTTGGGACTTGTATGCAGATACTTTAACATTTGCATACAATACACAAGTTCACCGGACCACCGGAGTTTCACCATTCGAATTGGTTCTATGTCGTCCACCCCCGCCTGTGGCGTTAGAATCCCAAGCCACCTTGGACAATTTCCCATCTGTGCGTCGCTACGGACAGGAATGGAAGCAATGGCTTACTAAACTGGTCTCCGCAGCGCAGAAGTCTATGGAACGTGCGCAAGCCGCGTACAAGCTGGATTTCGACGCTCATTTACGAGATAATGCTCCCCGCATACGGGCTAGTACCTACGTCTTTATACGTAAGGAATATTATAACCCGGAACGGGAGAAGCGTCACAAGCTTTCGCCTGTGGCGAATAGACCGTTAAAAGTGGTATCCGTTAACTCCGACACTGTCGTAGTGGAAATTGGAAAGGCACACGAGCGGATATCCCACGATCGTGTTGTACGTGCCCCTCCTCCCTCTTCTGAGGTCGTCCTGGAAACAGGGCAACCCGTCTCTACGGACTCAGCAACGCCGGAAACCCCGGGACTAAATAGAGCGACTACTCTACCACACCCTACTCGGGGCCTCTCAGATTTACCGAATTTGTCGGAACCCCTGGCTTGGGGGATCGTTCAGGTCCAAACGGACCTTTCTGTACTCCTAACACTACTGCCCCTTCGGCGCGCATTTACACCCGCCATGCAGGATATACTACTATTACTCTGCTTGCTCCGTCTAAGGAGGGGGAGGGGACCTATCGCAACGCTGGATATTTATTACCGTCGCAACGGGATTTGAGCCGTGAAACGCGGAAGGTCGATGAAGCCTCGCCATCTCCCACACAGGGTTCCGGAACGACGCAGCTACACCGTATGATACGGGAGAGTGGACAGACATCGCAGTCCATACCCCTGAACCAGGGCAACTCCCTGAATCAGGATAGCGATATTGTTTCGCAGACCCCTCACCAGGGTGTAGTCGCAGACCCGTCGTCGACGGAATTTCCCAAAACGGATTCCTCAGCACCATCCATACCGCTGGTAGCAGGCAACGCACTCCTTGGAAAACCAGCAACGCTGGAAAGTGAAAAGACCCTCTTGAGGGTGGAAGGCAGGAATGCACATCCTGCAACTGAAGTCCATGGCTCTACAGCCCCGGACTTGAGAACCGTTCATAACGGGAATGTTGTCCGAACTCCGGAGATGGAAGTGCCAAAGTCTCCGCGCAATCGCGGTAATATACCGAGCGTCTCGGAAAAATCTGGCGTCTTCGCCAGGGTTAAACCGGTCGTCCCTGATGATGCACCTCTTGAGGAAGACAACACACCTCAACTAGAGGCTAAGTCCCCGAACAGGGTGTCCATGGCGCCAGCTGTCCACGCCCCATCAGGGAGTTTGAAGCAACACACCGGAGCACCGGAAGTAACCACTGGATACCGGGTGCCAACACAGCAGTGCACGGCTCAGCCGGATACTGTAAGGCCCAATCCAAGGGAGGTGGAACGCAAGGAGGCGGTTCAGAACCACATGCCGTGAGAGTCACGTGAACGTATGGAGATTGTGTGCCCTGCACCAATCACCGAGCGACGCGGAAAGCCCCACCAGGGAATGACATCCAAAACTCCGCCAAAGCAGCAAGATGCCCGCAAGCTCCCAGTTCGACCGGACTACCGTCAACATGGGATGGAGGACCCCTGCAAACTAGCGGCACGACCCAATTAATGCGGTACACGGCAACAATTCCACGAAGACACCCTCTTGAGGAATATTATTCCGCACTCTGCGCCGCATTCTCCGAGCGAAGCTGCAGGTTGCATCCTGATGCGCCTGTGATGGAAAAAATCCCGTCCAACAGACTGCCCCTGACAAGCGAGGTCACCATAACACGGCAAGGGTGCAAAGTATACAAACAAGAGTTTGTGATTGACCGAATCGTCGGGCACACCTGGAATCAGGAAGTTATTCTAAGATACTGCGTCCGTTGGTACGGATATGACCCAAGCTGGGACACCATGGAACTCATCGAACACTCCCCTCGTTTAAGGGTGGTCCAATACCACCACAGTGCGTGTACCGCAAATCCAGCTACGCTGTCCAACGCCCAAATGGGATAAAAACGCCGCCAACGCGGGGAAGGTAGGAAAGAAGGAGTGTACCCTCTTTGGTATGGACTCCATAAAGGACGGGGATGAAAAAGAGAATGCCGTTCTAAACGGGATAGTTTATTCAGGAGCCACGCACTTCTGGGTGATGCTAAGCTAATTACTGGCTAAGCCAGGGAAAGAGACCAGGATACTGGATTAGAGGTTCGACTCCTCCCCATCGTCCGGAGAGTGACTACCCGTAAGGGGGTAAGCCAAGGCATCCGCCATCGCGATGACTTCACCTGAAACCTCAGCAGCGCTTAAACCCGCTCCGTGGAAGAAGCGGGCAATGACATCGCTTTCATTGACTGTACCCCCGCCGGGGAGTGAAGGCCCGGCGCTCGCCATCGGAGGACTGGGAACCGGAGGCACCCCGTCGGGGGATTCGTCTATGACCATGTTGACAACATGTAGTTCCATGTCCCCCGGCTCTTGGGGTTCGTTATCCACCATTGGATCATCCCCGCTATATGCGCGGTAATAATCGTCGTAATCGACGTACCCAATCGGGGGGTCGTCCGGCACGTGCTGCAGTGCGTCGTGGAGTTCCCTCGCTTCTTTGGAGGAACTTTCCCGGAACTCCCAGGGATCGAAGTAGATGGAATCCCCCGCGAGGGTGGTGTTTCTATCAAGACCCGGATCACCGGTAACGCTACCACCGCCGTCAAGCCGACCGCTCTGTTCCAGTTGGACCTCGCTCCAGTCAATAATATCGATCAACCCAATTAATTGGAGTACTTCGTCTTTGTTGGCAGTATCCCCAAGGCGGACACTGAGATCCAGGTTGCGAATAGCCGCCCGCACAAGCGGTTGGATGAACCACAGTTGATACTGGTCATAAACCTCAGTGAGGATATACGCTGCAGTGCGGGCAGCCCACTCGGTTACAATTACCGACCAAAGCTTTGACTGGGGATCCTGAATCAAAAAGGAACCGAGGTACGTGATTGCCGGCGGAATCTCAACGTAGCAACCCCGGCAGGCCTTATGAAACCTCCACCACTCGGGGAGCGCGACATACTGACCGTGTCGGTGAGGCGGAGCAATCCGCTCAATCTCCACGTTTTGATACGGGACAAAGTACCCGAATCAGCATCACCAGCACCGTTCATAACGGATGAAGTTTTGGAGGAAGTTGGACCGGGACTGCTGGGGAAGGTACCGGAATTCAGCCAGAAGTATTGGTCGTTCCCAACACAGGGCTTCTTGCCGCGCAGTGAGAAAGCTCCTCCACGCGAGGGTTTCCAGGCTGGCCAGGCCTTCGCCGTAACCGATTTCACCGCGCGTGCGGAATAGGCTGACGTCAAAGCCAAATCCAGTAGGCACCGGGAATTCGAAAGGCGCCCGGCTCTGACGTTGATATGCGATCTGTACCAGTGCCGCATGAGCCGCAGTCACGGAATCTCCCAATTTCCCTCGGATATGCTGCATCGGGATGGCGATTCGATATCTCCAGTCCCAAGACGAGATCATGAGGCTGGGTAGATCCCCGGGCAGGGTACCGGATCCATCCGCGTAGGACGTAACCAAATCCTCGTCGAGGGCAGCGATGGGATGGAACCACGGCGCAAGCCGGAGACGAGAGGTGTGACTCCGATTCATCGGATCTAACCCTAAAAGTGCATTATAAGAAGGCCAAGTCGCCGCCGGGATCAGTCCGGAAGGAGCCACCGCTGGTTGAAGTTGGAACCCATTCTGGGACGCTGTGCCAATGTTGGCTGGCTGTGCCGGAGTTTGTCTCGCTTGTGGCAAGGGTACCGACCGGCAAACGGTTGTGAATTTCCCGACCGGAGCCGTTATTGGACGCTGGTTGTTGTTGTTGTTCATATTCCCCTTCCAAAGCGTGTGATCTGACTGAGTTGAGTAAGATGGAAAAGAGTTGAACTGATGTGCAATGAGTGCAGTGAAGCTGATTCGCTGCTTTGCAGAAGGTTTTTCTTGAGGTTGTAGTGCAAAACCCGGTTCGGGAAAAACACCCAAGGCAGCTCGGAACCTTGCCCTCAATGAGGTAGTCCCAGCTGGAAAGAGCCCTCTGTATACTGCGTTGCGGGCGTAACAACGCCAGTATTTCGGAGATACCACAGAGGTGGAATGGGCTGGGTGACGGGGTATCCCAGTGAGGCATGTTGATACGCCAAGGATTCTCATTGGATGCGCAGTGGATACATTGTTGTAGAAATGGATGCGCCGCTGATGCGCGTGTGATGAGTCAAAAAATACAGCGGCAAAAATTGCCGCCTGCTAGATGCACATCTCATGCACTCTGGATTCTTGGATCTCCATCAGATGCACTCACGTAGGAACCTACCTCTAATATGGGATATGGCCTAGACAAGGGTCTCATATAGATCAAGTAACATCCATTAAGTAATTTTATATTTGAATTTTGCCACTTTACTGCACGCTGGGTGACGGTGAGAAGCCCTACGCCTTCGTCCCCGCTCTATACACCCCCTTTCATCAACGCTTGACAGCAGCCGCAGTGAACCGACGTCGCCTTAGCTCCCCCCAGGGGTCACCGGAACCTTTGCTCACCCCGTGTAGGGGCCAGCCCAAAATCATAAATAAAGGCTTTCGTTCGTTCATTTGTCGCCTCTCCGTCAAGATCAAAATGCGTCACTCCAGTTCGCACACCGACCCGCCCATCAGTACGTGCATCGGGACAAACTCCGCCATACCTAACCCCGTCGACCTCCACCCCAACCTCATCGTCATCCCCTCCAACTCCAACCACCCAAACATCCTACACAGGCGGAAGCACATCGTCAGGCGGTCCAAATGACGATGGACGCGGTGGGGGAGGTGGCAGAGGCGCTGGCGGCAGTAACGGTGGAGACAGCTTTCATAACGATCATTCCGACCATCACAACAGACTTCCAGAAGATCTTCAACTCGCTCTAGCCTACGGTTCCCTTTCTCCCGAAGCGCTTACTCGCTATTTCAACGCCTTGGAAAACCCCTTTTTGAAGCTACTCATGTCCATCCCCGCATATAGAACAAGGGCGCTAGCCGATTCATCCTTTCTGTTCAAACTTCTCGCGCAGGAGGTGATCGGAAATGGAACCGCGTTAGCGTCTGAAATCGCAGTTCATGCCGAACATCTCATGGATGAACTGGAGTACGTTGCTTCTGATCTCATCGTTGATACCGTTGTTGAAGCCGCTTTTGTATGGAGTTTAGCCCCCAAATTATCGTTGCCTGCTAGCGCCTCTTCTTCTGCGTCTTAGTTGTCACGGTACTTGTCGTCGCTTCCCTCCCATATAATTCAAACTTCTACCGCGCTTACAACATTCACATTATCGCAATATACCCTTATCGGATTTGCTGCCGGCTTGGTTGGGACCGCAATTACCTACGGTATGTTAGAAGGGAGAAAGGCTCTTGATCCCTCTTATAAACCGCTTAGACCATTACCAGCAGTGCTGCCTAATTCGACTGGCTGGGCGTCTTCATGGGCGTTTCTAGTAATACTCGCTTCTAAATTGTCGAAGGCATTGAACTTGCAATCGCAAACGCCTTTAAGGGGACTGCTGCACCGGTTTTTAAGGGCTCTTTTATTGCTCTGAGGTTTGCTAATAATTATTAGGGAGGTGTGCAGGTTGTACAGTTCTTCAGGTTCCTCGGTTTGCATGCTACGGGTGAAGACGAATCTCTGCATGACGAGTAATCCGAAGAAAAGCAACAGAAGGCAGGCTAGCTGCTTCGTCTGAGCTGCGTACGGGTCTGTTTTGTTTTTCTATTGACCCACTGCTGTATCTGTGTACGACTAACATCGGGCAATGGATCGCTTTAGTTTGCTGTTTCTTTTTTGGATTACGAAGTACCTTTGTACAACCTGTACACATGCTTCATAGCGTGTGTCTAACGGCAGAGTTTGTAGCGCGTGATATAAGTCAGCGTGGTCTTCCACACGCCGCCGTCAACACAGCTTAGAATGCATTTTTGTTATTGTTGTAAAGCGGGCACGCTCAACATGCCGGAAATCGTCTTTCTCCGAAAGAACTGGACTGAATGTACTGGCCGGAGTCAGGGTACGCTCCTAGTTGCACTTCAGCTGTATGCTGGTGTCTGATCCAGATCCAGTGGAAGAAAGCTCATAGGTCGGCATGGAACGGCCCTGTTTGCACACCTCACTTCACTCATCAACACACAAAATTACATTCCAATCCCTCGTTTATACAACGCACTTTCACCTCGACGCTTTACGCACCAGAACATCGTACCTTCAGCAAACGCATGAAGCATGATAGCACAGTGAAAGAAAACTTGCAGTCTTGCCTGTACTTGAAGATATTCACATCGATAGGCTAGTCTACATATCCAACATGAATGGCCGCAGAGACCCTACCAAAATGAAACCCAATTCCCACAAATGCCGCGACAATGAAGAACGTTATATTCGGGTTGATCCCCCAGGGCGGTTTTTCGCCAGTCTGACTGGCATAGGGACTAATAATGTAAAAGCGATCCGACAGCGATCTCTTCTTCTTTCTCTCCTTCTGTGTCACCAGCTTTTCTTCGTATTCCCTCGCAATGTCTTCGGGCGTTCGAGCCATATCAACGTTGAAGTCGGAGACCTTCTTGATTACTTCCCCCTCCCCACCGCTGAAAGACTCCAGCTCGATCTCAAATGTCAAGGTCGCACTGTTCGGAATGACCGGAGGCATCCCCCTGCGGCCATACGCGTAGTTGGGCGCAATCGTAAACTGAGCCTTCTCCCCCTTTCGCATCGATGCAACTCCAGCTTCCCAGCCCTTGATGACCGTGTCTTTCCCGAGCACAAACTCAAATCCCCCACGTTATGAACTGTCACCAAATAAAGCTCCGTCTTCAATAGTTCCTTTGTACTGAACTTTGACAGTAGCTCCAGCGGGCATTATCTCACCTTCCCCGGTTGGCAAGACGCATTTTGTGACAGCGCCGTCTCCAGTCACATCAACAAACTGCCCGACTGATCTGCGCGCTTTAAAGCGTGAGGCATGTTGATACGCCAATGATTCTCATTGGATGCGCACTGAATACATTGTTGTAGAAATAGATGCGCTGCTGATGCGCGTATGATGAGTCAAAAAATACAGCGGGAAAATTGCCGCCTGCCAGATGCACATCGAAACCGGTGCCGGCGTCACAGGGACAGAAGAAATCACAGCCGTTCAAATGTGGCACGGCCAAACGTATTCTCTCTCTCTCTCTCTCTCTTTACGGGTGCCTATGTCTAATTCTTACATAGCGCAGATCGTTTCTTTTAAAAGAAGCGTTCTCTCACTAGGTAGACCAATACGTTGAATATGTTTGTCTCCGTTGGAGACCCAACCGCATATCCGTTTTGCTTCCCTGAAGTGAAGGGAAGTCAGGCACACCACGTGAAGGCGGATCGCATGTGCCCCAAACGTATTCATGGACCTAGACCCAAACTGTCCAAGTCTTTTACCAGTATGTGCCGAGAAGAAGCCATCGAACTCGTCAATGACTATGGCGCCCTTGCGCTCAACGCGACCGAGCTGCCAGTTCTGTAACATGTGATCAGCGTTATTACTGACCTCTTGCAACGCCGATTTTGTGATGTGGTTGCAGGCTTAGAGGCGAACGTGATTCGGCGCGTATGCCATGCGTTCCGACCCAACTCAAGGGAAGCATCGTTCTTGTACACGGTGTGTCGTTTTGTTACCATTTTAGGAAAGAACTCTGCACAGCACTGCCTCTGTATGTCCAAACTCATCGATGTGGTCTTATGTGAAAATTTGCTCCGCATGCACTATGACGGAAGCTTCATGGGAAAGAACGGCGTGATTCAGGAACTCCTGCAAACTCTGCGGAAGATGCTTGATCTGACAACGGACATATATTCATATTCTCATAGGCAAGTGCTTCGCGAGGTCCTCGTAGCATTGCGGTTCCTGATCAACGGGAGCCAAGCTAATCGGCTCATACTGTTGGACACCGCTGAGCTGCAGATGGTAACAGAAGTTGTACACACGTACAAATACGACAAGTATGTGGTCGAAGCGGCTCTAGAGGTATTGGAGACACTGCGGCGACTGCTTTCAAGACAAAGAAAAACCACCCTGTTTCCTATATGAGGCTTCAAAGCGAGAGGCTGTCATGGATATCATACGATATTTCACAACAACACTCACTGAAAACAAAGGCAGAGTGTATTATGCAGAACTCACATGCTCAGTTCTTCTTCAAGTATGTTCTCTTGGGTGCTACGAAGCTATGTTAGAGACATGTCCTGGGCTCCGCCGACTTATACCCCAAGTTATAGACCTTTGCTTTGAGAAGAAAATCTTCCTCAATGTAGTGATCTCCTTGGTAAGATATACACAGAGGTAACACGCCAAGTTGCAGAACTGCTAAAAATGTATGCTTTTGCGTAAATCCGTCTTAAACTTTGGATCCATCAATCCTGCACAATCTCCTTCCCCTCTGCTGTATTTGGGTTAACCAACACAAGATCCAGACTTATAGAGAATGTTGGTTTCTGATCCAGTAAACTTGAAGACGGAGAACCCTTTCGATTCAAATGTTTTTACTGTGTCATCGATCTGAGGGTCCATCATGATGATCTACTCCTGGAACAAGCAAAGCACTATATTCCGACTCGACCATGCTGTACTGGTCTTCGCATACAAAAAGAAGGAACCTTCGACGTGACGCTGTTCTGATCGAATTAAAACTCGAAAAGCCATCAGCTTTACTAAACGTGCACTAACAGACCAGACCGTGGTTATCTTCCTTTTGCAACTGGTGGAATCGAACGAGAACAGAAAATCAGAATCTAAGCTCATGAATCACGTTTGCCAGAGAACTTTCAGAAATGGTGTAGAGAGCTGTGTTAGTCACTCACAAAAGCATTCCTAGGTTATTGTCTGTCACTGCATCCAGCTGAAATTACATAGAACTATTGGACAGACAAATGCTAAGTCCACTGTCATAATATTGAAGAGTGTTCAGGAGCAAATTGCTATTCTAAGTCGAGGGTTTCTCATGAAACAGAGAATTGTTCTGTTCAACAATCTGATGCCATCTGAGGATACTCCACATCTCCATGGGGACTCAGCGAAACAAAGCCTGAAATTTGTGGAAGGGTATATGAGAGTTCCACGAGGTGAATCCTCAAACCCTCTCAAGAGCAATCACAACATGCGTGGAAGGAGGCAATAACTATTCAATGGATTCCCTTCGCGCACAACTCCTGAGCCACTACAGCCTGACTGTTCAGCTCAAAGTCCGCACACACGGGTGGGACCAGACTCCAAACCAGCCCGGATGAAAATCGGCATGCACGATTCGTGGAAGAAAAGAGTTTTGCCTGGCAAGATCGGGTGAGTAAGGATATCTCACTATACGTGGGGCAACGCTCCACGTCAAAGAGAAATCGCCGAAACCTAGGTCCTCGATCGTCAGGTCAACGCACATGGTTATCAGGAGGGCGGTGCAGAAGTTCACTGATGTGTTTGACCTGTATGTTCTTCTCACTGTGGTACTTCAAAGAGATCAACGAGACGCCTAGCGAAGGCAATAACCCAGTAAGATATCTTGCGTCGAGAATATGTCTTGAAAAGTTCTCTGGTGCTTCTAACATTACAAAAGAGCATACCAGATCAAAACCTCTTTGGATAGACCATGTCGTACAAGGGGATGAAAACCAGATTCTAATACCAGAAACGTTTGCAAGCAGGTTTAAAAACGATATTGCACCTCTACTTGACAACCATCTTGATCGAATATGGGGAGATAATGGTCTCTTGAGATGCCCAATTGGGGAACAAACGTTTGCAATGTTTTCTCTGAAGGAAGCAGAAAATTTACCGGCCACCATACCCTTCGGCAAGCAATGCAGTCGTATGAAGCAATTGAATCCTTCCTTTCACGAACATGAAGTTTCAGATGTGAGACAACTCCAAATTCAGGTTTCTTCAAAATCAAGCCTATCTTCGTATTCTGTGACAATACTTATCAATCGATCTGCCGACAAGAACTCTGAAGAAAGTCCTAGGGATGCTCAAGTTCTAGGAGTAGCCCAAGGAACAGTCCAAATTGTGCTTTCTGACTGATCTAAGTTGGCGTTAAAACGATACTGCAGTCGCCAAAGGCACCATTTTGAGGATGATGCAACTTCCACATCAAACTCAGAAAATGATATTAGGCTAATAACTTTGTACGAGCTAAAGCGTCTGTACGGAGTATTGTCTCGCCGAAAACTAGATACTGGATATTTCTCCCAGCTTTGGGACGTTCAGGAATTATCAAAGGCCACAACTGATCCAGTTCAACATTCTCGTGATCGACGAGCAGGGGATGAAGAGTCTTTTGATCCAAGTTGCAGAACGACCCTACCTCTAAATGAGAGTGAGATCACAAGCTCTTCGCTGGGTTCGGAACATCAAAAGAATCGGTTTGCAAATGCTTCTGAAACAGATGTGTGGGAAGAGTTCTCGAGTTTCAACAGATCTGGTAATAAGAATTCATCAGAACGTCTAGCCCCCAGTCTTGAAGGAGATAGCCTAAAGGAACAAAAACAGAGTTTCAACACATCACAGAATATAACTACAAGCGAGGGCAACGAGAATGGCGTGGAATCTGTAATCGAACAACTGCCAGTTACGAATGAAGATCAAGACGAACCTCGGGGTGCTGATGATGGCCAGCAGGAATCAGAACTAGAAGCTGAATCTGAAGATGATAAGGACAGCTCAACAATAAACGTTAGTTCACGGGATAAAAACGAAAGTGCGTTCTGTAAGACGTCTGCTGATGATGAAAACCTTCGAATTACTTACGAACACTCTTAAATCTATTCAGAGGACCGAGTCCATGACCCCCAGAGAAACGCTTCCAGATTCACATGCCGTTTCAGCGAGCACTCCCCATAATCGTTCTGACATAAGCACAACTTCAGAAAGATCCTCAGGCCAGAAGACTAGGGAGTCTGTTCGGACAAGTGAATCCTCTTCTGTACATGGAGCATTCACCCAAACTGCCATTGACACCCCCCAAGTCGTTGACGAAGACAGAAGTTCACAGAATGCACCAGAGACAACACCGACCCGCCCTTCCTTCTACACAAACGGACCACGCACCCAAAGCGAGGTCGGTACTTCTCAATTCGCTGACAGTGACAGAGATGCAGTCAGTTCACAAAATGTCCGAGAGACTACGGGGGCTCATGTTGAACCTGTCTCACAGGTTGATAGTCCTCAGCTCATGGACAAAACCGGATATGCCTATGATTCACGACAAGAATCAAGTCTACAGGAGTCCGGAAAGCCAATGCAGGGTGCATTCAATTCAGGAGCATCAAACTCGCCACGAATCAGGATGCCAGTGCAGCAATTGTCCTCCAGAATATAGATATAGGGATACTCATTTCTAAAAGCCCGTTTTGCTGACCACAAGAAGAAGTCTCAAATGGTTATGTACAAAGCCAGAAATCCAAAACTCAGAACACAAGAGAGCCATTGAAGCCACCTAACGAATACCGGTTTGTTCAAACTGGTCAATCTTACGCAGCGGTGAAAATTGCACGCAACTGAGAAGTTGTTGTAACACCCCTTTGTGTGAAATCATTTTGCGGTTGGGTGAGTACCGCATTGGCGGATCACGCTCGGACTACCAATGAGCCCAAAAGATCATGCGTTCCATCAGTCGCAGTGTGCCGTCCTTCCGTCAAGGGAAGGCGACATGGATCAGCCCCTGAGACTGCTTCCGGGAGCTCATACTTCGGATCAGAGTTCTGCTTTGGCGACCAACATAGGCGTCCTAATCACGCGCATACGGCACATAACGAACATCAACAGCATCATACACAACTTGTGCTGTGTGATATTCTGTGTCAAACCCAATATGAAGTATTCCGTGTCGTTTGAAAGTGAAAGCCAGCAGAGCCCCCGCCCTCTCGATGCGAGCAGGCGCTTCCCAAGTCGTATACTCTTAATCACAAGGACAATTACATAAATCAGGGCTTAAGCAGTTACTTGAGATGCCACAGTGAGCATGTGTATGGCTCTATACTCGCTGGTCACTATCATTGCTCTGTGTATTTGAAGAGCGAAGGAGGCCATGTCTTTGAAATGTTTCTGCTATACTTCTGCAATTTCCAAAAGCAATTTATGCAGTGCTGTACCTAAGACCTCCCTCGAAAAGTATTGCTCAACTCTTCGACAGTCTTCTGCACCCATTTCAATACTCTTCTGAGGATCACGGACTAATTCCAACACAGCGCGTCCAAACTCCTCTGCAGAGTCTTTGCACAATAATCCAGACTTAAGATGATCCACGGTCTCCAGCGGAGCCCCAGAGTTAACTGCGATAATTGGAACTCACGCTCCCATAGCCTCCAAGGGCAAAATTCCAAAATGTTCACTGGTAGGTGTGTAAAGAACAACAAGAGGTTCGCGAAACGAGGAACGCCGACGCTCATCCGAGATGTTCTTTAGCATCGTGACGCGGTCTTGCAGTTTGTGAAGATTGACAAAGTCGCGAATCTCTTCAAAGTAGTTGACAGTTTCGGCAGGTCTGGTGTCATGCCCGCCAGCTATGACGGGTCTAACGTTAGCATCATGTTGTGCTCGTAGGTACGCCAATGTTTCAACTGCAAGTAATACGTTCTTCTTTCTCCCATATCGACTAAGAGAAAGCAGCGGATTGGAGGGATTGCGACCTGTTACGGCGTTTGGCAAAGACAGGCATGGATAGATGAGACGGGGCTCGCTTAGATGTGGGAAGGTGCTTGTAAAGGCGTTAGATTTGAGGCGTGAACTGCATGCCACACGAATGGCAAGCCTAAGTGAGAAGACCTCTAAGGCATCAACTAAAGTTCGGTATATCCGCTTCAACCAGGACTGTTGTGAATGTGGAGAGAGGCTTCGTGCTAGCAGCTTATCTGGATAGTGCCAATAGAATAATGATTTGGATCAAAACAAGGCAAGAACAAGAATTGGCAAGGATAAGATGTCTACCACGGCAAAATCAAGGCGGCAGAACAGGCGTGCGTATAAATCAAGAATAGTGCTTCGAAGGGGAGCAAGAGCGGCCTGCACACGAACAACAAAGTGGTTAGGAAAACAGTTGATAACGAGCTGGCGGAGAGACGGAGATATGGGGCTCAGGGATTGAAGAAGCGTACCTGGAAGGGTCCCAAAAGTGAGCGCGGTGTAGTTGGAGAGATGCATTCTACTCCGGCTCGTGGCGAAAGACGGGCGACATCATCAAAACCGCGGGAGGGGTCGAAATATTGGGTGAGAATGGTTGTATGATGGCCCTTGTCTTGGAGCGAAATAGCAGCATCGATGATGAAACGCTCGGCACCTTCAATGCCGAGATCAGGGTGGATGAAGATGACGTGCATGACGGACATAGGCTGGCTGCTGAAACATACAAAGCGGTGCATGAGAGGACGTGACTAGTTGGGTGATCAGAAGTGGATCGAAACTTTGCTGTACGAATATCGAGTGTTATACCCTGGATGCCAACCGTGATAGGGTATCTGACGTGAGGGTATACTCGAAATGGTGAGACGAAACCAGATGGTGCGCAAAAAAGTTGCGTCAGGGCTCGATGTGCAAGAGAAAGCGAGCTCCGTACATAAGCGGTGTACAAACATTTACGACAATGGCTATCCTCAAGGTTACAATACTTTTCCAGCAGCTGTATAATCGATCACTGAGCGGCCATTGGTAGTATCACCGCCCTACGGAGTCTACAGCCGGGGACTCTTGGCAATCAGACAAGCACTTCATGACGAAAATCAAGTGCAGATTCGGCTCACGGGGTCCTCATAAATCATACAAACGGTATTTCCATAACAAGTTAACTTATACAAAGAACAACAAGCGCCTTGACGGTATGCATGATCACACCTCAACCGAGATCTTGCTGTGTTCATGTCTCTGTATGACGGGGATGCGAAGCGCAGGCACGCCGTCTCGATACTCGCTGACAGAGATGTTGGGAATATCAGCATCATGCCCCAACCTGAGCTCCAGATCGTATTTGACCATGTCACGTTACTCTTCCTCCGTTCTGACGACGGTGTACTTCGATGTTGATGTCGTTTTTTTCGACGCCGGGTATTTCGACGTACAAATCACCCTCCATCTTGTCTGACTCAAAGTAGTAGTTGGGCTCTACAAACGGAGTGGAAGCCTCCTCTTCCTTCCCCACAGCGCGCCCGCGCCATAGGTGATGTTCGTGGCCGTGATGGCCATGATGGCCATGTCCATGGCCCCAGAAAAGAGACAGCGGAGCAGCTAGAGTGCGTGCGATGTTTGGGAATATGAGAACGTTAAGCAGCGAAGGTGATGAAGGAAGCGTGATAGGGATGGATTTAATGGCGGGTGCATGAGAACGGTAGGCACGGGTTGTGAAATGAGGAAGGTTTCAAGCGGTGCGGTGCGGACAGCTGACGCATGTACGCTTCGTTGGAGCGCATGATACACCACGACGTCAATGATCAATTCAGCGGTTGCACATGAAGTGCAGAGCGCCGCAGGGCCGCTGGCGGGGACGGAATGGAAGGCTCCGTCACCGCATGCGCGCAACTTAGGAGATGCGCTCAGATTTTTCTTTGGTTCGGTTGCAGTCAGGTGTAACCAATCACGGACGGCCGAGTGGAGAGCGCTCATGTCTGTTTGAACTGGTAAAAATTTGGAAAGCACCGAGAATGATCGCGTGCCCCTCCAGCACTCGAGCCCCTTATTGACGGCTTGTACCGAGGTCTGGGTGCCTCTCGATCTTGCTCGCCAACCTTTCTGTGCCTCTCTGACTCTGACCCCCTTTCTCACTTGCACAATGCTACCATCATGTCTCCCTCCCTTCCGCTCACAGCATCTATGAGAGCGCTGCCTCTCTCACTGCCTCCTGTCTTGTCTCACCCTCTCTCATCTCATCCTCCCTCCACTCACCACTTTACACAATTCAACTCTTCTGAAGCTCACTGTTATCAAATCAATTTATAATGCCCGTATTCTGCGCATCCCGCTTCGCCCCGTACACTTTCTTCGTCGAGACCAAGAATTCCGCCAAGTCCCGTAACGCGGCTACCCACACTTATGAGTATCGTGCAGCCAAATACTCACGACAAACTATCGAGTCCGAAACATTTCTGCAAGTCAATCTCCCCCGCATGAACAAGAGCAATGTATCCGTCGAAGTACATGGACACCGGATGACAGTCACTGGAAAGAAATACCGACCCACTGTTTCCATCTCCGAAAAGTTCCAACCAACCGGACCGCAGAGCCCCATCAAGAAGGCCAAGACGGACGGACCGCAACAACCACACAGAGCCGCCGTCGAGGGAACAGGCCAAACACGAAGGCGAGCCTGTCGTTGTGTATGAGCGAACTTTTGTTCTTGCGCGCAACATGAATAGGGACGCTGAGGGCTCCAGACTTTGCGAACGGATGTCAATACTCCGGCGTGGAACCTTCCCTATGCAAACTCGAAGCAGTCGTTGCACAGCAACACAAAACTCCAAACCCGCAAAGTGACCGCAATAACCGATTCCGGCGGCTCCATCTGGTCCAAAGAGGGGAGGGCTGCACACGTATACGCAGACAGCAGAGAAAATGAAGCTCGTCTCATGACCCTCAAGTCAGACGTTCTTACATGGTAATAGCTGTGGACTTCTTCCACACCACCTATTCGTCAATCAATGTCAGTGCTTGGGGTTACAGCCGGAATGGGTACCAAAAGCACTGCAGCTGACAGAATCCGCCACTTCAAGTTCGTTCTCTACGCCAGACATTGAAATGGAGAAAACGGAGTAGGGTTACAACATAAGGAGGAGAGGTCTGACATAGCCATTGCTAGACTACCCTGTCAGTTGGAACTTCGAGGCGACTTTACAATGATACAGGGCAAAAGATCGTGACGCAGCTTCGGCGCTTGAAGCACGTATCTTTCTTCCTTTCTGCTCGTCTCAACCGTATAATCCACTGCTAGTTCTCCAAGCGAGAGCACCGTGAAGAACAACCATTCTGTTTTCTCTTCATAATTCACTCCCCACAGTTCTTCGTGTTTACCAAGCACATTTTATCCCAACCACGGTTGCAGCAACTCCGTTTTTTCTGTTGTTTCTACTCCCCTTAATCTTCATTGATCCTGCTGATGCTACAGCAACCCCAGAACGATGCAATGGCACTCTCTCGGCCCTACTCGCAGAAACCACGACAGGAAAGATATTCAGTTGGTTGGGCGACTGCTATCGCCTGGTACCCACAAACAAAGTCAGTTGAAGAATGGCTCTTATTGGAATCCACTAGGATCACCTTCAGTTCCGCCTCGGTGCGTTGGAACCACCACGCTTTCTAATACCGGAACGAATGCGACTGTAGCCTCTAACGTTACTACCAGACGCTTGTCTTCTTCGAGTTGCGCTGCGCTGAGGAACATTTTGCAGGTGCGGTTGTCCAGATGTACTACGGCGTTCGATATTTGGCTGAGCTACAGGTATAGATACCGTTGCAGACTGAGTGATTGAACGTATACTCTCAGCCGGCACATGTGAATTCGGTACTTCGGGTTGAACTGACTCTCTCTCTTCCGTCAGCAATGGAACAGATGTGGAGAATACAGGTGTTATCTCATCATCGTCATCGATTTCAATTGCACAACCTCTAATGCTCTGCTCAAGATTTCGGGGAACTGGCGGCATGATATCTCCTGCATCGTCATTCCGTTCTCGTCGCGGATGAGAGGCAGTATCTGCCCTTCTTGAGTCGAATTGTTTCTGGGAACTGCAGCTGAGAGGATATCACTGGGTCGTGCTTCCAGACGTGGAACACTACGACCAGTATTGTAGCTCCGGTCCCGCCTGAGGCTCTCTTGTATGAGCATGTTTACGGCCCATTGACCCTCCGCCTTCCGAAGAATCCGATAATGTCTTTCGATTTTGGATCGCAGCTCTACCACAACACTTGCGTGATTCCGAACCAGTGAACGGTAAGTCAGCGTGCCATTATCTGGTAAGTTACTTGTGCAATACAGATACTCCCTTATACTTCGCATTGCAGCAAACACAAATTCCTCAGAAAGAGGATAATCAGGACGATACTCACGACGTTCCAGGACTGCCATTTTTCGGTTGAATACCTCCCGCATGCGTTTCTGTGAGCCTTTACCTTCCACACCAGAACTGTTCCTTCGTCGGGACTCGGCCCGAGTAGGAATTGAAAGAACGCGTTCCACCCCCACTAGGGTGGTGCCTGCTGAGCTAGGTTGCGGGTTTTGAACGGATTGGTTAGGGGGAGTCATCAGGGTTGTCGATGTTCCAGACTGTGAGACACAGACGTTAAATATGTAGGAGAAGCAAGGAGTGGGAGGCCAACAAGCCTGCCACACAACTGTGAAATGGAAAAGAGAGGGACTTGTATCGTTCCGGTCGTTGGAGGTGGCGTATTTATACATTTCGGATGAGTACAGTTTCGTTTCGGAAAGGCGGGAGTCCGTTCTCCACATGACCTATAACTGATTCATGATATCCTGAAACGTACGTGCACTAATTTTGACTTCGTATTTGCACTTTCCCTTTTCTAACCAACGTAACCTGTAATCACCTTGCACGCATGACTTCGAGGCAACGCTTTCGTCAAAATGCAGGTACTAGAGCGTCTGGGAGTGCCTTCGTTGGCCTGGAAGTTTGTACGGGGGAGGGAAGTGCAAGCAGTGAGCAAAGCTGTTCATCGAAAGGCAGTTGTGAGAGCCGAAGAGCAACAGGTAACAAACATAGTGGAGCTCCAGGTACTCGGGTCGAGCAGCATTTTGATTCGTTGCCTACACCGTCGAAGAGAATGAAAAGCACAACATCCCTTGCAAGACCTTTTCAAGCGCTGGAATCAGACCACGGGAATGTTTCTTGCCCGAATTCAAAGAATTCAAAAGAGAACTCATCGAGTAATCCGTCACACGTTTATGATTGTGACCGTAGCCCTGGCCCCCCAAGAACCTGTGATATTATTCGCTACGATGAAGGACAAAGCCAGACTGCCCACAGAGCTCTGCAACAGCCACAGGACCATGCTTACGGTGTTATCGAACCCATGGATCGAGAAAGCATAGTTCGGGAAAACGATGTGGCCCAGCAACCAGCACAGGATCATCAGAGTGCTGAAGACGATGCTGGAAGAACGTATGGTTTGCCCTATATGGCGCAAATAGAGACTGAGTGTAGTGTGGATGTTGACATGCACAGGAATGAAGCCGAGCAAAACGTTCTTTTGCGTCAGAACAATTGGGATGTCGCTGAAACATTCATGGATGAATGCAGCCAATTCTCGGAGCCACAGAAACTCCGTCTTCCGACATGGGAGCTCATGACATCTAACTTTGTTGGCGGTCGTCCTTCTGGACACATGGAAGACCTGAGGGAGGCCGAGTCGAAACGGTTGATGGAAGTACTGTTCATAATCGAATTTGGAGGACTTTCCGAGAGTCAAGCACGGCGACTTTTGCGAACAAGTTTGATAGCTTCCAAATTTAGCTATGATGTGATCTGTCGGTATAATAGGAAACGAGCAGGAGTGCGAAGATGCTTTGGAGCTATGTGCCGCCATGATCACGCGCCAGTTTTTGTACCACCCCTTCATGATGCACAGTGCCCAAGCCTTGGTTGTGACAGTCGCATCACCGTTCATCGCAAGTATTGGTACCGATTGATCTCAGAGCAGCTTTCAGCGTTGTGCAGAGAGCTCAATTCCTTTGAGTGCCTTATGAAAGGATGCGTACAAGCCTATAACTCTATTGCTAATAACGAGACTGATATGCTGTATCTGGACTATTACAGTGGCGAGTACTTCCGAGATAAGCACGGAGACCAAATGCTATCTTGGAACACAGAAGAAGAGCTTTACATTTTCTTATCCTTCTCCACGGATGGTGTCGAAGTGTACAGAGGGCGAACGATGAAACGATCTCTGTGGCCTCTGATGTTCACAGTTTTGAATTATCCGCCTGAATATCGTTTTCAAGCTTCAAACGCTCTTCTTTCGG
The DNA here is from genome assembly GCA_003194525.1 of Gracilariopsis chorda. Lineage (NCBI taxonomy): Eukaryota > Rhodophyta > Florideophyceae > Gracilariales > Gracilariaceae > Gracilariopsis > Gracilariopsis chorda. The sequence continues at coordinate 42,553 of NBIV01000081.1, forward strand.
GATTTGTTCCTGGATGTCATGATACAAAGAACTTTGACTGTTTCCTTGCGCCACTTGTCGAAGACCTACAGAAACTCGAAAAGGGGGTACCTATGCTTTGTCATGATGGAACGGTTAGAACTGTATATGCATCGCTTCTATTCATCACCGCCGATTGGCCGGCTGCGAGCAAAATTCTTGGCACCAAGGGTCATAACGCTGAGCTCCCGTGCCGAAAATGTCACAAGAAAGCCCGAAGAGTATCTGGTGGGGGAAGCCACCTTTGGCTACTTCCAGAACTAGTTTCCATGGCACCACAGTCACAGCTATCACCAGATTACATCAAATCAGAGTGCCCTGTACCAAGAACAGAAAGAGGTATGAAGCTTGTATGGAATCGGTTGAATGCCGCCGTAAGCAGAACAGCTCGGGATAGAATTGCAAAAGAGACAGGAGTGAAAAGGCGCCCACTTCTGACAAACCTTACGGTTGAGTTTGTGAGAGGTACCCCGTATGATCCAATGCACTTATGGCTCCTTGGATGGGTTAAGCATCTCATTTCTCTTTGTACCGGTACACATCCAAAATGCTTCGAAAGGACGTACTCGTTTGTACTTGATGAGCAGCTCATACGGTATGTTAACGATGCTCTTGCAGAGGGTTACAAGGGAATCCCGGCAGTATGGGGAAGACCGCCAGAGTCATTCAAATACATTGGTGGATACAAGGCGGAAGACTACAAAAACTTCGCTCTCTATTACGGATGTGTAGTGTTTCGCAGAAGGCCAATTGACAGACGTTTAGTATCGCTTTGGAATTTGACTTCAAGGATTACATTCATTCTTTTCGACCCCACACCCTCAAAGAATGATGCAAGGAGGCTTTCAGATTTGGTTGCGAACGCCCATTCTCTTTTCATCGATTTGTATTACAAATCAGGATCAAACGCCTTTGTGCTAACCCCTACAACCCATGCAATTCTCCATCTTCCCGAAATGTTGCGGGATTGCGGACCGCTACGAAACGTGTCTCAGTTTCTTGTAGAGCGAGTTGCTGGAACGCTGAGTGAAATGAAGAGATCTACTCAGCGCCCTGAGGCAAACCTCTTTCACAAGACCCATAATTTGTTTGCACTGCGAATGATAGGTGGTGGAATGGGACAAGGGGTACAGAGCATGCCACGAAACCCAGTTTCTGGCGCCTCACACGGTTCTATGCACAGCTCAGAGTCTGACTATCCAGAAAGTATGCGAAGTTTCAGTGATGAGGTTCAATTCCAAAGTACGTTGAACGTGGCCACATCCCTCACGCGTGCTTCTACATCCTCGATACACGTATCTGGAAGGAGCTATGTTGTAGGTGGTGTCGAACGCATTAGGGATGTCACAGAATACCTCCAAGGCTACATCCCCGTCACTGCACACGACATCCAGATCGTTGAACTCCGAATATTTCCGTGCGCCACCATAGCTAACGGAGACCAAAGTTTGAGGCTTGAGAGTTTTGCTGAGTTTCAACGTCGAGCCAGGCAGGAGCGCCACCGTGCCCGTCAACGTTGCTGGATAGCTGCTCACTTCGTGAAAGAGGATTCCGTTGGCTCTTTGGAGGCAGGAACACAACTGTTTGAAGTATACTACGGGCGTATTGATGAGATTTGGAAGACAAGGGCAACGTATCGAAGACCAGGGGAGCAGTTGAAGATCGTGGTAGAACTTCATCTCGTTCGAGTTAATTGGATGTACGGTCTCCGGGTTGATGAACTTACTGGACAAGCATTTACTGATCTTAGTGGCAGGGAGCGAAGGGGGTCATTGCGAGACATTCGAAGGACCACTGAGGACATTTCCTGTGTAAACCGCCTCATTGGTTTCATGGACTACAACGGCAGACGTACATTTCTTGACTCAGTTCAGCTCGAATCTCAAAGCGAAGAAGGAAGAAATGGAGTTCTAAAAGGAGTCATCGGGCAAGTTCGTGGAGGTACGTGACAATCAGGCTGGAGATAAGGTGAAGTAATGCGCGGCAGACTGCCCAATGTTTGGGGTTCTACCAGACTGGTAGTTTCTTAATCGTAATGATTAGCAATCAGAATAGGGATGCCAACTGTAATGTGTATCTGAATCAAATTCTTATTCCAGGTACAGCTATATAGGATGAAAACGGATGTCAAATAAAAGCACCTGAGTGGTTGTAACTGGGCAAACTCTCGTGCTTAATTGGACAAATATCAAATCATTATACATGTCTGCCGGATATCATCCGTATATCAGCGAGTACAGTTTCCTCAAGAAACGATGCACATCCAATGCACATATTGTCGTTCATCATATGCACATCACATGGTCTACTGATGGGCATTATTTGCGCATCTAGACCGTGCATACCATGGTTATCTCAAGCATAGCTATGGTACATCCAACGAACATCAACGGAACATCTATAACCTCTTCAATTCCCATCATATGTAATATTTGTAACCGCATATCTTACGGACATCCGTGGCGCATCCACCTACCTCGCTGGGTATCCGCGGTCGGAACACACCCAAAAAACGGGAAAAGTGTAGCGAAAAAGGGGTAAAACGGAAGGAAATGAAGGAAACCCAACGTGGGCCGTGCGGAAAGCCGGAAAGACCCGACGGAGGGTGAGCAGAGAAAAGGAAATGTCGCAGAGCGACGAGGAATTAAGGGGAAATTACGGGACGGTAAAGAAACCCAATACTGGGGCGGAGAGGTGGCCTGATAACGGGCGACACCAGAAACAATGGTGTGTTCAGTAGACAATCTACTGCGGATGTACGTACTGTCTCCTCGTTGACGCGAGCCAGGTGAGAATTCCGTACGCAATGCGGTGTACCTCCGGGAGGAGTTTAACAATTCGCAAGGCGAAAAGACTCAGGGCCGAACTCGGTTGCCTTTACTCTGTGGTGGCGGCGGCCGCCGGCCGGCGCCTAAGTACCACTAGTCTGCAATAGCAGAATAACAGAATAAATATCTAAATAAATATAGCCCTTAAGTTGTAAACATTGCTGTCATCAAAATCCAGTTCCTCCACGTGTTCCACGTCCACCCTACTGCAGTTACCAAAATAACAAACTAAACCAAACCTAGCCAGGTACCCACACGTCCTTGTAGACCCGTTATCGGGACACGACTCATACTTGAAGTTAGCCCATTTCTGGCTTAGTGAATCTCACATATGAGAACCAATCTTCCGTAGACACCGGAGTGCATTGCACTACAGAGGTAGAGGTTTGACCCGCTGACTCGGAGAGAGTCGGACTTTTATCACTCATTTTTCGCTGGGATTCGCCCGGGTTCGTGGTTTCTTTCCCGACTAAAAAATGTGATATGAAGTGCAATGCCCTCAGGGAGGGATTCTTGGTACTTGGTTGATTTCCCGAATGTTTCGGTAATGTAGTCATTGCATGAACTACGACCACTACTATTGGGTTTGGCATGTGGGAAACGAAAAAATCAATTGGTGGTTGGCCACAGTGGTGGGCATGAACCACAAAACTGGAGTAATTTTGTTAATTTTATTTTTATTTTTACACCCATTTCTGGAAGGGTTAGTACTTAGTGCGCCAGCGATTTGCTTTCCAACCAGTAAAACTTCCCGAAACAAGGGAACCCAAACTAGGGAATTTGCTCTAGACCTCACCGTTTTCATGTGTTATCTACTCTTCTTTGGAGGGAAGTACCGTAGCATACGGAAAGTCTAACCCCCTTGCCTATCTACAGGACCCGAGTATTGGGATTGTTATCCCAACTGTCTTGGTACTAGTTTTGTACAAGGTTTATTTACCGGCACTACCGTTAGTCTTCGTCACGAAAATCGTTACTTGGCTCCACCTTTCGGTTTTCCATTACATGGTGGCTTTTTCACTATCCACGGCTAGTTTTAGCGCGCGTGCCACTAACTTGGAAGCCTCACCTCTCTAGAGGACGACCACTCCCATACACCGCTTGGGGGGATACCCGAGTCTTGCCTCAACCTCCCTGTGGAAGTCGCGACGGGTGGCCTCGGCCTTACAACCCGACACAGTCGTGCCATCCCCGAGATGGCTTTACACAACTGGGTTCACCTCTAACGAGGAAAGATCCCGAATGTCTTTCGGTGCAATCCCTCTTCCGGGCATTGCATTACATGAAGAACTCACTCCAGTGAATTTCCGTTCAAAGAAGTAGTAGAAGAAGCATAAGAGGTCGGAAAAGCCCGCATCAGACTCAGATGTAGACGATCTTGAAAAACTGGAGGACAATTCTTCAGTTAAGAAGAATCTGAGAAAGACAAACACAGGGATGAGGCCAGAGAAGAGAATCTTCGTATAACGACGAACAAAGAATGCAGTAATTCTGCTTGGATACGCTCCAAGAAAGGACCAAGTAAGAAAAGAATGAAAGTGCTACCATGCAAGAATCTGTTATATTGGAAAATCATCTACTCCTGCCTCTACCGTTTGAGAATACGGAAACTAACGCGAACAGGTCGCGCCACTGTTAGGGTAAAAGATCAGATTAAAAGGACGAGAATTGGTATCAGTCATATCACGTTTGATGGACCGGACGTTACCCTTATCTTTGACTTTTTTCTCGGCTTTTGACCAAAACAGATATGTTAGGATTACGTTAAGCTCAATTGTAGGTGATTCTATCAAGTATCATGACAAGAATCACCCTAGAGCAATGTAACGCCATGTCCGGCTCATTAACCATGTCTGAATATGGAATCATCAACTGGATAGAAGCTGTGTAATATTTGCTACACAATTAAACCACATAGAAAGTGGTTCTAGAAGTTATTCTGACCCTTAGGTATTTTACCCACAAAATTGGAGAGACGAAAGTAGAGTACAGCTCTCTGTTGAGTAGGGCTGCGACTATATGTAGAAATGTTCTTTTGAGAGACGCGGAGCTGACATTATTAGAGGATCCAGTCGATCCAGTTGTAAATTCGGTGGTTACAAGACAATCAGCGACGCATCCGAGCATACTGCATTCCTTGGAACTAGTTCAGTTTGCACAAGCCGAAGGCAATGCAGTTGTGTCTCTGCAAAATCACGCCTATCGACGGCTCTTGCGTTGTCCAAAGACTGCCCAGCGCCCATACCAGAACCAGCATCAAGGAGACATGCTGCACGGAGCGAGGCAGTAATTGGAATATCCAGTCTCATTGGCTCAAAAAACAAAACTGTATACTACTGGAACGCCCTCAAAAGGCTTGGACCTTCTCCTAATAGATAAAACGAGACTGCGACACGCTGTGACGATACATCTGCAAATACGGACCATTTCCAGAAAGCTTGGGTGGATACGTGAAGTGATAATCTTTTGTGTGTGATACGAAGATTACAATCCGGTGATTGAATGCACCCTTTTGTAAAGGATTTGAATCATGTTCTGGCAAATTATGTTGCCTAGACCGGGGCTGAGCAAGCCCGTATTCCAGCAACCATGTATTGGAAAGCCAACGGATTTGTTGCAGCGGACCCATCCCGTATAAATGGAATAACCGCGGTGTAATACACTGAGGCACCAGAGGCTCAACATGACAGTAATGGTACGTCCAGGCTCGTCTCCCCCCCCTACAGTGGCGGGCACCGCCGGCGGAAAGCTAGCATTTAATTATCGTTACGGTACAGTGAGCTCCGTGGGGAGCTCACTGTCAGGCGAGCTCCCCCGCTCCACGATACCTACAATTTTAATCTAACGTGTAATAATAAGCTACTTTTCACCGTCCCTCGCTAAGCTGGCAAAAAACGGCGAAGACTTAACGAAAAAAGTAACTCATAGACTATACTTTTCTACAGTAGCTACCATTAAAAACCTTAAACTTGGCAAAAACCACGTAGGATAAAAAGCCCAAACATAAGGAAAAGGTATAGCCACTGGTCTAACTCAAAGATCTTAACAATAAAACCACTAAAACTATATGAGCAAAACGCAAACATAGAACGGAAAAAAGAAAAAAAGTCAGAAATAAGTCGTTAATGTAAATCGCAAACAAACCTGAGTCGTTGAAGTGTTGCGTGATCCACGCTCTTTGTCATGACATCTGCTGGTTGCATTTCTGTAGATATGTCCTTAACATTCGCAACACCTGTCTTCACCAGCTCCTTAATGTGGTGGAGCTTAATATCAATATGTTTGTTCCTTTCTGAAGACTTAGGCTTTTCAACAATAGACATAGCGGTTGAGCTATCAGTGAAAATGGATACAGGGCACATCTTTGGCTCGTCCGCCAATACTTTTTCACAAAGAACTTCCCAAAACAATCTACGCAGCCATCGCAGAGTCTTACCGCAATACGAGAGTGCGATGTATTCTGCTTCGCCGGACGAGAGTGCAATCATAGATTGCTTCTTTGTCGTCCAAAGCACCGGGGCTTCGTTAACCTTTACTAGGATTCCAGTCGTAGACTTCCGATTGTCATGACATCCAGCCCAATCTGCATCACAGAATGCTTCCATAGGGCTACGGGTGTCCGAGGGGTAGAACAAGCCAAGACCCTTGGTCCCGTGCAGGTATCGTAGCACCGGTTTACCAAGTCCAACGTGCCTCATGCACGGATCATGGACTTGTCGGGCCAACATCGATGACGCAAACATGATGTCCGGCCTGCATGATACGGCAAGGTACATCAAATGACCAACGAGCTGTCGGTACCTCCGGTGAAGCGCAGGAGCCAGGCGACGTTCAGTTTCGCCACGAGCGGACAGGTCGGTATTCGCAGGTAAAGGAGTGCTTGCCGTGTTGCAGTGAGAGAGTCCATACTCTTTAAGTATCTTCTCTATGTACTTGCTCTGCCGGACCTTTATTCCCCGCTCGTTCCTTTCTATTTCCAGTCCAATGAAGGACTGGGCTTCACACAAAAGCTTTACTTGAAAAAGTTTTTTCATTTCTTCTTTGAAATCTTCCAGGAGGCTTCGAGAGTCTGATGACATGGGAACGTCGTCAACCACCACTACCAGGATAACAAAGCCACTTCCAGACTTGTACATGTACAAGCGGCTGTCTGTTGTGGACTGCCTGTATCGGAGGCGGATCAGTTCCTTGTGGAACAGCGATCCCCAAATATGTCCTGCCTGCTTTGCCCCATAGATTGACTTTTGGAGCAAGCAGACCTTTCCAGGAACATATCCCGATCCCGTCGAATCCTGTGGCTGTTTCATGATCAGCGGCTCGTCCAGGTCCCCATACAGGTACGCATTGCTAATATCCAGCGTTTCCAGTATGAGTCCTTGAGCAGCAGCCTTTGCAAGTAGAAGGCGAATTGTTTCCTGCCTTGCAACTGGGGCATATAGTCCGTCCGGGTCGTAGTCCATGTATGGGCGTTGTAGGTCGCCCCGTGCAACACATCGTGCTTTCGGTAAGATTTGGTGAGGGTCTGGGCCAAGAATCTTGGCGGTGAATGTCCAGAGAAAGGGGAGTGTTCGCATCCCTGGTTCTCTATTCACCAGTACCCAAGTCTTCCTATCGACGAGCGCGTTATATTCCCGGTCCATCGCCTCCGCCCACATTGGTATTCTTCGCGCCTCGTCAAAGTTCCTGGGGATGCTGCCATCATCCCTGAGGTACTTGGAGCGCGAGTGAGAAACCATGCATAGGCCTAGTGCCGCGTCAAAATGTTCCTCGACATTCTCTTGACCAGTCATTTCGGCCTCGGATCTCCTTAACGACGAGAAGTCGATGAGGTCATGGATTGAAGGAAGCTGTTCCTTGGTGACCTTGAAGTCCTGTGCGCGTGTGATGATGACCTTGCGCTCAGTGGGGACATAGATCCTACACAGGGTGCGGTGACTCTGCATGCCAACGAAGTGTCCCGGTAGAGCACGCGGGAGCAACTTCTTGTTCTTCGCAGTCTCTGGGCGATAGATGAAAGCGTGCCCGTGTTGTCCGAACTTGAGTAAGTTCGAGAAGTCCGGCTTCCTACCGAACCATATGGTGTATGGCACTTCCATTCCAACTCTAGAGTTGGGTAGGCGATTGCGCAGATAGTTGGCGTGGGATATTGCCTCTTCCCATAGCTCCGGTGGTAGTTTTGCGGCGTGCAGGAATATTCGTGTCATCCTCCACAGATCTTGTATGATCTTTTCCGCAGCTCCGCTAGATTGGTGCGCATAGGGGGGTGCGTATTCTAGGATCAATCCGTTTTCCTTTGCAAATGTTACAAAGTCGTCCGATCGATTCTCACCCGCGCCGTCAAGGCGAACGCAAAACAGTCGAAGTGGGGCTTGTTCGTTTTCCGCGCGAGACTTGTACCATCGGACCGAATCGAAGAATTGCGACTTTGAACTTAAGAAGTAGAGTGCGCAAGCCCTGCTATTGTCGTCAAGCAGGACTTGGATATATCATTCGACCGGAGGAGCGATCCTTTATTTCGAAACCGTTTATGGATGAGTACTCCACGTCCATGTAGTCCGAAAGAACCTTGAGTGAGACTAGGTTCGAGTCAAATGATGGAGTGTACTTGGCTGGCAGTCTAACGCCGTCGCCAAGGGGTAGTAGTATTGTTCCTTTGCCTTTAATGTCAGTGTGTTGGTCACATGTTCGCACAACTTCGTCGTTGGTTTCGACGAAATCCGTAAGGAGATCCTTGTCGTTTATGAAAACGTGAGTGGCGCCAGAATCTAGGTAAGTCCGAGTTTCTTTTGCGCTGAGACAACTGGACTGAGCGCGCGCAACGAAACCACGGGGTGTGTGGTTGTTGTTGTGGTGGCGATAATGGTTGTTACGAGAGTTGCGTTCCGACTCCCAGTGGCGATATTATCTATCGGAGGGCTGGTTGTAATCTCTCCGAGAGTTTCCACTACTTTTTACGTGGTTTTTGTTATTGGGCGTGAAACTGTTGTTTTGTCGACATTCAGAACGAATGTGTCCAATGCGGCCACATTTCCAGCACCTGACACCCTTTTTCTTGTTGCCCTTTCCTCGCGGCATTTTGTTTGTCGAGGACTTCTTTGCCGAGGGGTACGGGTGCTTCGTGCTTCCTTGGCTTTCGGAGCTCTTTGTCGTCGCCTTGGATTTCCGGTGTTTGCGACGGTCCATCTCCGATCGAACAAGTGATACGACTTGATCGTACTCCATGTTGTTTGCGTCGGCCAGTAGGGCGATTGCCATTAGTGAGTCAGGCAACGTACGCAATAAAGTAACCGTGCGTTCTCTATCTGACATCGGGTCCCCGAGACGAGCCAGTTCGATGAATATCGTTTCCAGTTCCAACAGGTGCTTCTGGACATCATCGTTGTCGTTGAACGAAAGGCTGTTCAACTTTTGCCGAAGGTTGAGTTTCGACTGGATGTTGTCCTTTTTGAAAGTGGACTCCAGTTTCCTCCATACCTCGAGTGCGGAACATGTTTCCCGTTCCAGCAACTCGGAAACGGCAACGATGGGTTGAGTGCCGAGGTTTTGGACGATGGCAGATCGTGCCTTCCTGTCCGCGTCGTCCCATCTTCTGCGTGCGTGGGCAGTTCCGTCGTCGGGCCGCGGGACGCTCAGAACAAAAAGTGTGTCCTGTGAATGCATAAGGTCCCGTACATATATACGCCATGTATAGTAGTCGGCGTTACCCTTGAGACGAGGGATGCGTCTCAACTCAGGGTCCTTGTCCACTTCCATCGCGGAGCTTACTCGACGCGAGAGCGGACGATGAAGTCTTCTTGGTTGATCTTCACCAGTCCCCTACTGGGCGAGGGATTCTTCTACTACTCAGTGAGTAGCCGGGGCCACTGACACGGGTTTTTCACCGGTCCCCTGGAGGATAGTCCTCTGACTCCGGGTAAGACTCTCCCGGTGAGATGTGGTTCCTGCTGCCTACCCTGTTCTGCACAAACCGGAACAAGGTGCGACAATGTGTACGAGATGTACAGGACAGGTTACGAACAGGGCATAGGTTTTCACCAGTAGTCGTCCTCTAATCCCTTGCGACAAATTGCGCGGCTTTCAGCTACCCAGGAGCCTACTTCACAAAATGTGAGAAGATATTGGCGAAGTGTTCCTGGTCTCCGACAGCACTACTCGTCCACCCAGAGGGCTTAGCCCTTAGAGTATTCAACTTGTACTGCCGAAGCTTCGTACTAACTTTAATCCTGACCGGGTAGCCAAAGATGTCCCCGGCACCTTACCGTGCAGCCTGAGACAATATATCGGAATCCCGAATGGGCCACGGCGCCCGACGCGTAGGTGAGCGATGTATGTGCAAAGGAGGCAAAGATCCCGGCGAAGTAAATTGTATTCCACGGAGCGTCTTGTGGAGTAATGTCAGTGCCCGGGCCTAATATTGGGTTACACGGCGGCGGTGCGAGCAGCGTTTGGTGTGCCAGGTGGTTCGCCCGACCAGGGTGTGGATGGCGCGCGGCGATTAGTGCGGCCGATAGGGAAGTGTGGTCGATGATGGCTGGTGGCGGCGCACAGGCAGCGCCGAAGTGTTCGTGGCGAAGCGCAGGAAGCGCGGCAAGCTGGCTTGTGTCCGGTCTTGGGCTATGGCAGGAAGGATCGCCGATGAGGCGCAGGTGGTGTGCGGTGTGCTTCGTTTGGCCACAAGACGAAAAGCTAAAGCACGGCAGCTGTTTTTGAGTAAGGCGCGCAAGCCGCAGGTGTGTAGATTGTGGTGGCGCTGCAAGTGAAGGAGCGTGCTGCAGAGGGTGCACGGAGCCGCGTGTCGCAGCCACTAGAGCCTCTAAATGCAGGCAGTGCGGTGCGCGGTTTGACGGTCAGGTGCGCTCAAGGCAGTCGGCGGTGGGTGTGGGGAAGTTGGATGAGAGCAGGATGAGAGGGAAGGAGCGGGGTATGGGGAAGGGTGCTGAGTGTCCGAGGGTGCCGCGGTTGGGATGTGACCGCGATGCTACCATGACAGTAATGGTACGTCCAGGCTCGTTTCCCCCCCCCCCTCCCCCCCGACAGTGGCGGGCACCGCCGGCGGAGAGCTAGCATTTAATTATCGTTAAGGTACAGTGAGCTCCGTGGGGAGCTCACTGTCAGGCGAGCTCCCCCGCTCCACGATACCTACAATTAAAATCTAACGTGTAATACTAAGCTAATTTTCACACCAGACACGCGGTGTAACCGTAGCCGCCGTGGCCGAAGAGAAATCGAAGGAGTAGAGAAACTATCGGAGGGAGCCCTTGCACCTTCTGCGGCTGTCAGGGCTCACATTCTGAAACGCGCCATAATTGCTTCTGCACCCAATTTTTCCAAAATGTAGCGGAAATCTTGCGAAACCACACGAACTGTTTTTCTATGAACTGTGCAATTTGGCTCTCGCTCTCAGATTTCCCGCCATTTGTTTTTGTTGGGCATAGAACGAAACCCGGAAGCTTTTCGTTGAGCGGCACCCGGCAGTAACCACAACCGCCCTCCGATCCACATCACTTCACACATTCACCACCCACCACCTTCTTCCAGTTCAAACACAACAAAATGCCCACCGACGATGGTGCTGTACTCTCATTCGGTTCAATTTCAACAGCAGGTCAGGCGTTCGCGTCAGGCACGCTACGGCTTTCGAAAGCTGGTTTTGCATGGCGAGCAAAAGAATCGACGCGTACAATAACCGTTTCCGCCACGGATTTGCTCAAAGTGGAGTGGTTACGCGGTGGAAGAGGTCATCAGCTCAAACTTTCCCTCCGCGGTGGATCCACTCTGCGCCTTGAGGGGTTTCGCTCTTCGGACTTTACAACGATTGGAGAGTTCGTATCACAGCAGCATGGCAAAACGCTTACCCGCGTAAATCAGGCTTGTCGGGGATGGTCATGGGGTGAGCTAGATGTTACCAGTGGCGCTGCCTCGAACCTAATATTTCGCACAGGCGGTGGCAACAACGTGAAGACAAAAGCTCTGCAGTTTGAGGAGGCATTTGAGATTCCGCTGGGAAAGGTGGCCAACGTCCAGCTGCCTGGAAATGGGAAGGAGCTCGCGTTGGATTTTCATGTGGACGATACTGCTGGAAAGATGGAGGAAGAGTTGGTTGAGATGCGCTTTTACATTCCGGAGGAAGAAGACGCGAAGAAGGTTTATGAGCAAGTCAAAACAAGGGCCGATACCAGCGCATTCGCTGGGGAGAGCTTGTGTTCTTTCTTGCACATGGGTGTAGCCGTGCCGCGCGGAAGGTATGATGTAGATATGTACGCCAACTACATCAAACTGCGTGGAAGAGCAGTGGATTTCAAGATTCTGTACTCTTCCATTACTCGTTTGTTTCTGCTGCCGAAGCCAGACAACATCATTGTATCATTTGTCATGTCACTTGACCCCCCGATCAGGCAAGGTAACACCATGTACCCACACCTAGTGTTCCAGTTTGACACGGAAGAAAAAACCAGCGTAGACTTGCCGATTTCTGCGGAGGACTTGGCCAAAAAGTACAAGAGCAAGCTTAATGAGACGGAGTCGGGATATACATGGCGCGTATTCTCAAAAGTACTGAAGAACCTCTCCGCCACTCCTTTGCATGTACCGAAAACGTTTAAGAGTTCGGAAGACGGTTCTGGGGTTCGTACGGCATTAGGTGCGAATGAAGGGTTCCTGTTCTTCTTGGAGACGTGTTGCTTCTTTGTGAACAAGCCGCCGACGTACATTCGTTATGATGACATTGATTACGTGGAGTTTAGACGGATGGATCTGGAGAGACGATTCGATCTATTCATCGCGCTGACGACGGGCACAAATCAAACGCTTTTGTTTACAAACATTGAGCGATCAGATTTTGAACCGATCTTCTCGTTTCTGCATGAATCTAAGAAGGTTCCTGTTGAGGGTGCAGAACAGCTCAAGCGAACAGGAGGGAGACAACAGGTCAGAATGGTGGACGGGGATGACGATTCAGAGAGTGATGACGACGACTTCGATCCCAACGCGCAGGAAAAAGAGGCAGCTAGCGAAAGCTCCAGTGATAGCGAGCCAGAGATGATAGATGAAGACGACGACGTGGCTTCAAAACCACCTCGGAAGAAGAAAAAGGGTGAATGAGTCTTGAGAGATGCTTAATAGACTTCAAAAGAGACTAATGGTCTTAGTGCGGGTATTGTGTAAATTTAGGAATGTTGGGGTGTGATACACAGACGTTGGTCTCGGGCTTGGTGCAGAGTTGGCGTTCCCAGGTGGATACTCCTTCTGTTCCCCGTTTGCTCGTTGCATTGTAGTCCGTCGGCATTGCCTTGTCCGGCGACTGGTCACAAGGAGGTGTTTGCTACCATCAATTTGCTCACGAAGCTTTGGAGGACGACAATGTGAACACAGAGAGGTTTGATTGATGTAAATGCGTATGTCCAGGATGAACAGGGAAGGGGTAATGTATTCAGCATACGCACTACGTCGTTCCGAAACAACTCCTTTCCGAGTCGCGGGGAACCGCACCAAGTCGATAGACTTGGGATTTTCGCCCTACATCCTTCGTGCAACACATGTATCCGCCGAAAGCCAACCTTCGGACTGCGCTAAGCGGATATGCCCGGCAACTGTCTAAGCAATGCGCTACGTCACCGTCTGCAAATATGCGCACAGGTCAAGATGATGATTTCGTCGCGCTCATTCGGATTCTATGAGAAGGCAAGAGCGCGCCAGGGAAAATAGCCTTTGAGTGATGAATCGTTTGGCGTTTGGTACCCTTTTTGTGGGATCTAAACGCTTTAGTGAGCGTCTCCTGAAAACAAAAAAGAGCAAAACTGTTTCTTCGTTATCTCGCTTGCGAGAGATTTATTCCGCATTCTATTTAGCAGAAACAAAGCTCAAGAAAGAAGCAGCAGAAGTGCTGGGCTTTCGTGGAAATGCATCCAACCCCAAACTCATGTATAGCCTTTTAAATCTATGTATTTGCGGTTTCACGAGACACCCGGTGTCACAGGTGTATTTCGGGGTAGATATACGACCACAAGCATCAAACTCTGCTGTTGAGAAAAGTCACCTAAAGTAACTCTATCTACGAGAAATGCTCCAGTTTGCCGATCTTCTATCCGTGACTTCGGATGATCAGCACCACAGAGCAAGAGCTTGCCGCCCATGCGAAACGCTTTGACCAATGAGAGCGGCTCTACAAAAAGAATCGCAAAAATTCTGCTGCGGTTAACGCACGTTTTTACCCGCACTGGCCAATCATATGCATCGCAGTGTACAACACCTCTTCCGCCGTAGGAACGAGGAACAACCACGTCGAACAAGTGCTCCATTCGTTTAACCGCAGTGACCCCCCACGCCAACACCCTCCATGATGTAAATCTCGAACGAATTCACCGGTCCAATGTAGCCCTTCACAGCGGAAGGTTGCGCCATCAGAGCTGCTCTGCTTTCACAAGAGCTATCATCATCTCTTTGAACACCAGCTCCACTCACGGCTGAGTCTAGTATCATGCGGTCTGACGCCAAAGCCGAGGATGTAGCACCGTGTCACTGCACCTCTGCACCAAAGGAAACAACAATTCTTCTAGGTGAAGATGGCACACAAGTTTCTTCACACCCTCAACTCAAAGATGCTCTTTTTCCCATGTTGTTCGCAGTCTTTCTCTTTGTCACCTGCATAGCCATGACTGTGCCAGTTCGCCCACGGCTAATACTTGACGCTGCGGGTAAGGATGCTGCATTGGCGTCTTACTTCACAGGCTTTGTTGATTCTATTCAAGCCATTATCACTATTTTTTCTTCTCCTCTGCTCGGCGCCGTGTCGGACGTAGTTGGTCGCAAACCAGTTTTGATACTTACCCATCTTGGTGAGCTTGTTGGACTCTTTGTCGTTGCTCAGTTTCCGTACAGTCTTTGGGCACAATTCCCAGCATATCTACTTATTGCCCTCACAAACGCTTACTTTACAACCGCCAATACTGTTATCGCTGACATAACCACAGATCCACTCATTTCTTCACGAAACTATGGCTGGCTCGGCGCGGCGGTCGGCGTCGCATTTCTCATAGGCCCCGCACTGGGCGGGTTGACCGAGAGTACTTTCTATCTTGCATCAAGTTTTCACGTGGCCTGTATTGGCATTGCCTTTGCTGCGTTGTTTGTACATTTTGTGCTTCCAGAAACCAAGCCAGCCGATTCAGGAGCAGCTAGTGCTACAGATGTGGCTAGAGCTTTGAGTGAAGCCGATGTCAATCCCGTACCTCGTGTGCAACGATTGTTTTCCCACAGCAAGGGGTTGCAGTGGATCGCGTTAACTTTAGCCATCTCCAGTTTGGCGCAATCGGGGCTGAACTCCATTCTTTTCCTATACGCGAAAGTGAAACTTGGGTGGGACACGAAGGAAACAGGCTTCTTTTTGTCCCTGTTGGGATTGGCATTGCTAGTCTCACAGTCGGTACTCGCACCACTTGCGGTACGCACGCTAGGCGAAGTGAACACCATTCTCATCGGTTATGTTCTTTCTGCCATACACTACTTCATTTACGGGGCGGCGCGCAGTTCTGCTGGTATGTACCTCGCGCTGTTGGTGGGAACGTTCGCATTTACTTCGGACCCGGCGTTGAAGAGTTTGATAGCGAGGCAAGTTGATAAGAAAGACCAAGGAGGCTTACAAGGCAGTGTAAGTGCGCTTTCCGCAGTTGTGAAACCAGTCAGCCCCCTGTTTGCCGCAGGATTGTTTGGATATGGAAGTCGCATTGGATTGCCTGGCTTGCCATTTTACGCCATTGGTGTGGTTGCAAGCGTAGCAGCTGTACTTATGCGGATCGCATTGTGGAAGCCCGACCTCAAGTAGATGTCTTGTTTGTTCATCCCTGACTACCCTTCGTGCACTATTGTCATTGAATATCCGTTCTTTAGTCCCTTGTTATTTGCAAGGTGATTGCCTGAGGAATATAGCAATCGAAGGGTAAGGGTTAACCCTTCACCCTACATCCCACGATCGCTCGTTCTGATAACGCATAATTGTATCTCTTGAATGTGTAAATGCTAGACTTCGTTAACACTACCACTCCCATCTATGACAACAAGAGGAAGCTGGCGCTCTCTGAGACGCAGAGTGTGATTTATGGGAGATCCGTGGGAGAGTCGATTGCCGAAGAAGACGTTCTCCTTGATTTGTCCGATAGTGCTTATATCGACCAGTGTCTACAAGAAGGGTGCATCGATGTTGTCCCATCTCGTGCAGAGTGATGCGGTAGCGTAGACTTCCTTCACAGACTTGGAAGGAAATCCACCCTAGACCCTTACTGTAGCTGCCCACGAAGATGTATTTATTAGGCATTACAGTTTGGCGTGATTTGTCCTAGGTGCGCTGCCCCAGCAATGCCTGTGTAGACCACAGGGTCTCAACGCGAAGCCTACTGCCGAGTCAGTGCCGATCACCACCTCGCTTGTCCACCTGAAGAGTGACATGTATCTTTAGCAGGGCGCTCATATCGTTGGCTCCCTGAAGCTCCGTCGAAGGTCGGCGACTGTTAAGTCGCTGGCTTCATTATTTCGAAAACTTTCTCGTACAGAGAGTTGTACACCTCCTCGAGCTCTGCAATTTTGCGTGATGGCGAAAACGATTCCTTTGCTACGACCAGTGCTCGCGCTGCTTGTGTTCACCGCACTCATGCTGTTTGAGAACGCTTCACTCCCTCAGAAAGGTCACACGCAGCATATAACGTCCCCAAACTTTGACTACATCGCCACCGTTTTCCCAAGCTACCGAGTTCCGCGCTGCGTGCTGGTGCGATGTGGACCGCCGAACCAGCCTCAAACCACCATCACAACTACATGCGACACGCTGCAAGTCTCTGTACAAAGAGCGAAAAGGAACATCACTGCGCATCACTGCGTCTCTGACTTTCTTCTAAGTCACTGGGACACAATGGAGAGCAGCTATAAACACGGCGTATCGTACGTGTCAAACAAGGTTATCCTAGGTACTGACGCGAGGAACTTGCCCTTTTTGAAGAACTCCATATCCGTATCTATGGATGAAA
The DNA here is from genome assembly GCA_003194525.1 of Gracilariopsis chorda. Taxonomy (NCBI): domain Eukaryota; phylum Rhodophyta; class Florideophyceae; order Gracilariales; family Gracilariaceae; genus Gracilariopsis; species Gracilariopsis chorda. Next base: position 59,414 of record NBIV01000081.1, read on the forward strand.
AGAGACGTACTATCAGTACACAATGGCTATCGTTCCTACCTTCCAATGCAACACGAGCGCTGCTGCGAGCATGGCTTGACAACGCCAAGAACCATCCCGCCGATGAAAACATGGCGCTATCGCGAATTCGCGGGTGTGCGGGTAAGGATATCAGCTGTCATTCGCGGCAGGGTGTTATTGGAGCGACTTGCGAAAAGGCCTTGCGATGCGGGAAACAAAACTCCTTTCTGCTAGTTGTGGCACGAACGATTGTTCTTTTGGCTTTTCTGCAGGCGTGCGCACTGGTTGTAAGTGAGGCAGCGATACCTGCGGAGGTGATTGCGGTGCTGTTGCTTGTAGTGTCGTTGTTTGCGATGAAGTGGACGAGTGCAGCGTGCACTATTGCACGAAGTGTACTGTGCCGGTGCAGAAGCAGTTTGTCGGCGGCATCACATATGGACGGGACGTTGTACGAGGGTGAGTTGAGGGGATGGTACGAGGGACGGGCATATTTGCTTCGTGATGGGGTACATGAGGTGAGAGTGACCGGTGGCATGCAACCTTTCTTCCCCGGCCTGTTTTCGTTGTTTATGTTCTTCAAGCGAGTGATTGGGGACTGGGTGCTGTTTTGCGGGTCGATGGTAGTGATTTTGGTTGGGTTTTCTGCGAGGCTTGTGCGGATTGTTGCGTCTTGGAAAAAGGGTGGGGAGGAAGAGAAGGATGACTACGTGAGGAGCATAGATGATATTCGCGCGCTTGGTGTGCAGAAGAGAGGGTACGGGCGGCGGTTTCTGGGGCGCGGTGGTCGACGTGGAGGCGGTGGAAGCGTGCCGTAGGAGGCGGGGACTTAGCCGTTTTTGAAGTGACGTGACTGACGGACAGAGTGGGGGGTGTAAGTCAATGATAGAGAACTTGTTGGTGGACGTTGTGCACCCGGAGGTACACACACGGGTTGGTTGTGGACGAAACTTGGGGTGTACAGAAGGAAGGGACAAAGCGACGGGCAAGGCGTGCGGGCACTGATGCGAGTTGTGATGCATTAGTTGGGCGGTGGAGCAGAACAGGAAAGGGAAGTGGATGGCGGTCAATGGATGTACGGGATGCGGTCGAATGCATAAGGGTAAGAAGGTTGAGCGGTATGTACTTGGGAGTGGGTTGCTGAAGGTTATAGGCGTTATGAATGTAAGCTTTTACGGAGGGACCGATAGCAAGGGTAATGCGGACGTTGTGGAGATAAAAGAAGCTGTTGCGAACGCAACGGTCGAATGCATGCACTCCGGTTTGGTACAAATACGAGAAGCTGAGCTTGAGCGCGGGGATGGCGGACGGGACGCGCCGGCGGCTGGATGTGCTACGAAGGTCGGGGAGTGGAAGCTGCTGAGAATGACACGCGTGGTGGTGAGCGAGCAGGCGATGAGGGCGGAGCTGAGGAAGATGCAGCGGCAGCTGGAGCGGCAGGTGGAGCTGTGCGCGGGCAGCGTGGCGCAGCTGAAGCAGCAGCTGGCGGCGACGGAGCGGCGCGTGCGCGCGCTGCAGCAGGAGGGGCGCCGCGCGGCCGACATGAGGCGCACGCGCAGCTGGTGCGCGCAGCTGCTTGCCGGCGCGCTGGGCGGCGTGGCGGCGCTTCTCGCGACGCACGCGGCGCGCCGGTGAGCGCTGGCCACGTGGCGCCGCGCGGTTGCGCGGACAGGGCGCGCCAGGGTTTGCGGCATGCGCCGCGGCCACTCGTGGGGCGACAACTGTGGGCGCGCGGGCGGCTCACGTGACAGGCGGCCAATCAGTTTGCACGATGCTGCCTGGCGCGTGTTGTGACGTTCCACCCCAGCGCCCACGTTGCGTAGCGCAGTGCAGGCGAAGATAGCGCTCGGCTTCCCTTCGCGCCACGAGCTCGCTCGCTCCTTTCCCTTCGCGCCGCGACCAGAACAATGCGCCGCGCCGGTGAAACGCTTCGCCTGTAGCCCTTAGCTTGCGATGCGCTAATGCGATATGGATTTAAACCAGTTCTCAACGCCCTTGCCCAATAACATCACCGTCCATCATTTGGAGCTTCACAACCTCTCCGTGCGGGAGCAACGGCCCATCATTGAATTCGAGTATGTCGGCGACGAAGATGGGAACGATTTTACGCTCACTGTCTTCGGACCGGAGCGAGTTGGCTTGCTTGCCGATCTTACCGACTACCTCGAGTCCATTTCGCTCGGCGTCAAGCAGGCAAATATATACTCCTTTCCGAATGGCGCCGTTATGGATCAGTTCATAGTCACCGACCCCAACAATTTGCTCAACGACGATGAAACCCTCAAGTCCATTCACGACACCCTTGTCAAGATTATCGGCACAGACGGCGCTTCCTTGTCCAGACGTGCCCGACTTCGACTTCACTTCGATAACCACACCCCTCAGTCAAAAGACTCACTCTATAACTATGCCCTTCTCCGCCATCGAGTCCCCATTTCCCTGCTCGCCCCCCGTGTCGCACCTCGTTCGTCCGCTTTTTCGAAGAGAACCTGGTCAAACATCGCCCTCACCGAAATGGTTGAGGAGCAACGCCACGAGGAACAAATACAGCGCCGGAACAGTGAAGCCGTCACCGCCAACTTTGTGGAGCATGCCATTTCCTCCCTCGAGAAAGGCGACTATCTTTACTATTACGCTTCGGACACCCGCTATCGCTACAGATTTCACATTTCTTCTGATCGAACGTATCTGTGCTGGGGGGACGCTCGTGCCGTTCGTCTCAGCACTTATGCGGGCGTTTTGTTCGGACCCAAGTCCGCCGTCTTTCAGGATCTCGGGCCCCGTCTCGTTGACCCCGAGTGGCTTTGTTTCTCGCTCGTCAGCAATCCATCCGCCCACTCTGCCACTCAGGTCGACACCGTTGACCTTGTATGCGTCTCTGTCGATCAACTACACCGTTGGTTGCTCGGCTTGCAATCCCTGTGCAACCCGGATAACCAACAGCTCTTGCACCGTGTCACTCTAGATGACATCGTCAGATTCCGCGTCATCTACAAGCTCCGCGCCCACGCCCATGCCAGGGGGCTCACCGTTCGACGCTACATTCTGAAGAGGGTTGCGGAAGCCGGAAGACGGAGGAGTTCTGCCGATGCCAATCGCGCTCAACTGGATGAAGCCCGTAATCTTGAGGCTGAGTTGGCGCGTTTGCAGAAAGCCCTCATCGATTATGCGCGCCGCGAAACCTTGCTCAACACCTCTTTGAGAGATTTTCAAGTTTCATGGGAGATCGACGCAAAGGATGTTGAGTTGTTACACCCGATTGGTCAGGGTGCGTTTTCCGAGATGTGGAAAGGTGTGTGGCACTCCACTCCAGTTGCCGTTAAGAAGCTTAACACCAGAACTGTCACCGAAGGAATCATTAATCACCAAGAGCATCGTTCCCATGCTGAACACAGTGGTTACGTGCCTACGGATATTGCCATGCAGCACGTGGAGCAGATGGAACGAGCTGATATTTCTCCGGAGGATAGAATCTTGCTGAGAGACTTTCGCCTAGAGGTGTCCATGTTGAACAAGCTCAGACATCCGAATATAGTGTTGTTTTTGGGAGCTTGTACTGTGCCACCCCAGCTTCTTATCTTGACCGAGTTTTGCCATGGTGGAAGCTTGTTTGCTGCTTTGAGAAAGAGATCATGGCGGAGATGTCTTTCCTTGCAGGATTTGCGACAAGTTGCGAGGCAGATTGCGCGTGGTATGCGATACTTGCATACTTGCCATGTTATTCATCGCGATCTCAAGTCTCAAAACATGCTCTTGGACAGGCCTGTGGAAGATGGATGCCCAGTCCTTAAGGTGGCTGACTTTGGACTCAGTAGACAGTTCATGGGCATCGGAACAGTTTCGGGCTCTGTTGCGGGTGTCATGACAAGTGAAACTGGGACGTATCGCTGGATGGCTCCGGAAATGATCCGGCATGAACCGTACAACGAAAAGGTTGACATCTACTCGTTTGGCGTGGTGATGTGGGAAATGTTTTCATGCGAGATCCCGTTCGCAGGAATGACGCCTATCCAAGCTGCATTTGCAGTTGCCGACAAGCATTTGCGGCCGAAGGCGGAGTCGGAATACGCCAGACAGGTGGTGATCCCAACTGCTTGGCGAGCGCTAATAGCACAATGTTGGCATAAGGATTCTCATCAACGACCCAGATTTAATGAGATACTGCAGGTGCTGGATGAAATGGAGACGTGCACCGAGGACGAGGTTCCAAAATCACTGAGCCTGTCCAGTGGCCGTGTGCTTAACGTTTCGACAGACAGAAGGAAGGAGATTCGTAATCCACAAGGACGAGCAGCTGTCGAACCCAGCCCTGCTGCTACCGTAGACAAGAAGGAAACAGAAAACCCCAACGACCTTAGGCATGTGAAGACAGGACTACAACACTCGGGTAGCGCTCCAAATCTCAGACATGTTTTGAAGCACGAAGTGTGAGCGTTTGTAGAAAGTGCTAATGAGGACCGGAAAGACTTCCGTCTACAGGAACTGGCCAAGGCTTCTAATTACAGGGTGATGATTGCTCTTTTTTTCGGCAATGCGCTGGAATGCAACTGGGAACTGGTATTACGGACCGAAAGAACATAGTACAAGTGGTTGTCTTCCGGTATCCCATGAAGATCTGTTCAGCCTTATTCTTACAGCGCCTGATTATAACTCGTCTGCATAGACAATTCACGCCACGACATTGGCGTCTATGCGCACGAATTTATTTTGATCAACCTTGCGTTCCAAGTGTAAATAGTTTAAACCAGTCTTATTCGTTCACCAATCTCGCCTTGCTCACGTTCAGGCCTTGAATGCTCCGAAAAGGCTTTTTGATGACGAGAAAATGATTCAAATGCATGCCTCTGCGCACGAATGTTCAGGCTTCATGCGCAGGGCGAATGCGGTGAATGCAATACTGATGAACGTTCAAGTAGCGAATAGTGAGTGATGATAGGCATCTTTCGAGCTTATCAAACTGGACTGGAGTAGTGCTGCGATTTCGCGATCGACGTCTAGTTCATTTACAGATGATTCGATGTGTTTATGTATGTACGCATGTTTATGGACCGTGCTCCAAGTTCCGAAGACACGTTAGGGTTTCTTGCAAAAAGAAACCCTCTCTCTACTAAGCTAGGTTATTTCTGTTCCAGTAGATGGACGGCGTAGCTCTTGGGGTGTATGTTTGTATGCCTTGTCTGGGTGAAGTAGTCCCAGTAAAGCTAGAAAGGGCAAAAAGACTCTACTCCTACCAAATCTGTACTTAAGAGCTACCCTCCAAGGCAGGCCCCTTTCCGATCCATTCAGCTTGCCTCTGATTCGTGCCGGCTGGACGATATGCTATCCGCCCGTAATCAACGCCAGACGATATTGGGCATAATGTGTGTGTGTTTATATGAGCTCGCGTCTCTAATTCCAAGACTGCGGTAGGGGTTACATTGAGAAGAACCCCTCTCTCTCTAGATACACCAACAGCTTTTCTGGCCATGTCCTTACTATTGATTCGGCGTCAGAGCCCTTCCTCTCTCGGAGAGGCGGGAGCTCTCGACGCCGGGATTCCGCTCTTCGGCGGCATCTAAGAACGAAATGGTCTACACTATTAAGTATGTTGAGCCCATATCCGAGCGAGCAGAAGCATTTCCTGTTGTTGAGAAAAGTGGAGACTGGATGTAGCGTCGGAACGTGACCTGTAAATATCTGCGACAGGGCTGTATGCGCCCTCCTTAGAGTCAATACCTTTGATAGTGTCTCTGGGACTTCGCTTACTGGCTCTGTGCTAGTAAGACGGACGCGGGTTCTCTGTTTCACTTCCAGGAAGTTATCTCTTTCCGGAGCTGCTGCGCTAAGGGGAGACCAAGGCTCTTCCTTGCAAGTTCGTCGGCAGCTTCGTTTTGTGGTAACCCGCAGTGTCCCGGTATGGCTGAAAAGCTGTTGGTCTCCGTGAGAGACCCAATCGCCTGTCCATTTCGCTTCCTTCTTTGGCGGAAGGAAGACGGGTACACCTCGTGAAGGCGGATCGGCTTGTACCCGGGCATAATGATGGAAATGCAGCATTCCATACGCTCCCCTAGTACTTCATCTGGAGCCAAGAAGTGGGTGGGCTCCGTGAAATATAGAGTCGTCTCTTTGTCTCACGTACCTGAACAGGAGCGGAAAGACAGGGAAAACTTGACAGGGTAGATGGATGTAGATTTAGATGCTCCGGGTAATTCATCTGAAGAATGTCTATCTCGTTTTCGTGATTGGGGGGTATGAGCGCTCATAAATAAAACAGCTCTGCGCAAAGCTCACTCGACTCTGTCCCGGATTCTCGTTTTCAGGAAGTCCGGCGAGTTCATTGTCGCTGTCAGGAAGTTAAGAACCGAGGAAATGTGAGACTTGTCCCATGCCTTGATCTGCAAATGCCATATTGCTTCTTTGATTTGGGCTACTGCGGTGGAGAGGGACATCCCGGGAACCGTCTGCGTCCCCGACAAGGGCTTTTCTGTGAGCAGGAGGTTCTGCCAAGCTGTCTGTATTGGCAGATAATCTAACTCGACCCTTGCCTGCGGACCAAATCCGACGTGAAAACCAGGTACAGACAAGGTCTGGCTACGACGGTAACCAAACAAAGAGGCCAGACATAACTTAACTAACCAAACAAAAATTCAGGCATACGTCGGCGTCTGATACTGGTTTGTGACTTGACATTCAAAGTGCGTCGCAATGATGATCGTTGTGCCGGACAGGTCGTTCGTAGTGTGTAGAGCACATCTCCCGGCCTTGTTTCTCAAGTCGTAATGGGCCCATGTAAGAGTTCATCGAGTGCAGCCTTGTAAGCTCTGGGGCGGCTCTTTGAAGTCTGGGCTATAGATATGCATGTCATGCTACGCCGCTGAGCCCCGCCAACGAATAAGGCCCGGGAAGGCTGTGGAAGTTTGCCTCATTTCCAGTAGTGCTTGCGGTATCGCAGTTACATCTGGGCCCATAAGACTAGTGTCAAATGGACGTCGAAGTCTCGATGATTCAACCCCAAAGCAAGACAAACGTTCAGGTGACTTGAAGCGACTATCACATCTCTGCAAGGACTGAATAGATGAAAGCTCTGCGATGGCGGCTTTCACTGTGCTTATCTGTGTGCTGCTGTTTGGCGGCGGAGATGCACATGGACTTCTCAGCGACCCTCGTCAGCGCGGGGCATTAAAAATTAGCAATCATATAACGCAATCGATTGATGTAAGCGCTCCCCAGGATTACGAGTGCCACTTTCCCTCCGGAGACAAGTCAATAAGACCAGGCGCTGGGTATGAGTCTGTCAGGCGTGATGCAGGGTATTACTGGACACCTTATGAACCGCTGAACCCAGGGTTCAGATGGCGATGTGGAGTTTGCGGGGACGAGTTATACGGAGCGCAACATCATTTACGAGGCGGGAAGTACTATGGTGATGGGAGAAGGGTGCGGACGTATGAACAAGGAAGCATTGTGTTCTTCGAGTCAGAGATTGTGACGCATCACAACGGATTTTATGAGTTTTATGTATGTGACATTGACCGATGCGGAAACGATATTTCGGCTCGATGCTTTGAGCATGGACATTGCACAAGGTTACTACGCGCGCGGGGTCCATGCGATTCAGGGGATCATCGGCGCTGTGGTCCAATTGATAGAAACTATCCAGGACGATGGTACCTTCCGTGCGGAGGAACGGAACCTCATCTAATGGGCGGTCAACAGCTGTCCTTAGCGTACTTGCTGCCGCCATGGCTCACTTGTGAGCATTGCGTGATACAATGGTACTGGACTGCGGCGAACACATGCAACCCCCCGGGCGTGCAGGAGTACTTCACCGGACCGGACGCACCGCGATGGGGAGATTGTCGTGGACAGGGTGGTGCCAGAGGCGGATGGAGCAGTAACAAGGGCTTGTGCGGCGGCGAACATTTCCCAGAAGAGTACTGGCAATGTGCGGATGTCAGAATCGTGCCGAAGGCTCATGGACATCATCCGCCGCATGATGACCGCTTGCAGGGCAGTCATGCGCCACATGATGAGCACAGCCACAGCGGGGTTGGCACTGGTGCAAGTGGTGGGCATCACGGCTCACATGAGGGCAATGAAGGGCTGCGTCCACCGCGGCAGACGGGCTCATCGGCTTCCACCGGCAGTGGGGTATCCGTCGGCGCGCGCAGCGGAAACACCAGCGACCGGCGCAATGGCGGCGGCGAGCAGCCTGGTTCGCACGAACAGGGGCATGGCGGTGGTGGAGAGAACGAAGGCGGCGAGGAGCGCGGCTCTCGCGAAGATCAAGGATCTGACGGGGCGCATGGGCATGAGGGACAGCACAGCTCTGGCGAAGGCGAGGGCGAGGGAGAAAGAGGCGGAGACGAAGAGAGACGAGAGGGCGATGGGGATGACGTGGATGCGTCCGCAGCTCTCGGCATCCACCACACACATGTGTGAAAAGGGCGCGCAATGCGGTAGTGAGATTGAATATTCATGTAGTACAAGGGTACAGAAGAAGCAGTGACACGCGTGTACAGAGTCTGTACTACAGACGTTGTAATTTGCAGTCACAGAAGCCACCCGCTCTACGGTTGTGACCATTCTGTAGCGATTCCGCACAAACGGCGCGTCTGCGCCAGGGACCTCCGCTCCTCGTCCCGCGCCGTCCTATTTCCGTTCCCACTTGCGGTTGCTGCCGCCGTCATCCGCCCCCTTTCCCGCATAGCGCAATCCCTCCCCCTTCCACACTCATGTCTCCTTCCACCACCGTCCCCCACATCCCCCTCCCACCCGGCCCCGGCGTCCCCGTCGAACTCAACGTATACGACCTCCAGCATCCCGATAACCCCGACGCAGTCTCCACGCTGAACGGCTATCTTTATACATTCGGCGTCGGTCTCTATCATAGCGGTGTCTGCGTCTACGGAGTTGAATATGCTTACGGCGGTCATCCCTCCGCACACACAGGCGTGTTTACGACGCCACCCAAGAAAGCGCCCGACGCTCGTTTCCGTCAGACTTTGCTTATAGGCTTTACGCGTCTCTCCCCAGACGACGTGGCAGAGCTTGTGCAAGCCATGTCGGTCATTTGGGTTGGAAACACCTACAATTTACTAACGCGCAATTGCAACCACTTTGCAAGTGATCTTTGCGAGAGGCTTACTGGTAAAGCCGCCCCCGAGTGGGTTAATCGTGCCGCCTGGCTGGGCGAAAAGGCCAAGTTTTTGCTACCAAAGGGATTCGACACCCCTACTGCTGCCCCCGTCACCGCTGAACGAGCTCGAGAGCAGCAGCTTACCGAGCTGATGGAGGGGCCGCTCACAGATGAAGACGAGTATCAAAGCGAGAATCACACAGATCCTGACCACGATCAGTAACGCAACGCATTGCTTCCTTTTTCGATGTACATCAGTAGCTTGCTCCACCACCTCCCCGACCACACAAACGCTCACATACCACCGTTGTCCACTAAATTCATCTCGTCACCGTCTCATCCCAACCATCGATCCATCTATACAAACCAATTTCGCTTCAGTTCTTTATCCCAATTAACTTTTAACTCGTTTGTACCTAGTACAACAACAGAAGCCAGAAACTGGTTCTCATCCCGAACCTCCTGCCTTCGCCGATACTTTTTCAACAATCTGGCAAACAAGCACCAAACTCCTCTCCTGTCAGATCATTTAAACCCACAACACTAGATAAACAGAAATCAACCCACATATGATATCCTTACCTTTTCTTGAATTTGATGTAGTGCGTCTCTGCCAATCACCAACTTTCTGTAGATCTCTTCTCTGTTACTCAATCCTCTACTTTCTTCAAACTCTTGTCTTGTCGATTGGCGTAGCTCGGTCTCCACGCTCTGCTTGTTACTGTTCTTTTGGTTTCGGAAAATGCGCGCTGTTCGCAGTATTTCTCGGTACAGTTGTATCGCTTCTCGTCGTAGGTTCGCTGATGCCGCCATTTCCAGTAGTTGGCGCGACCGGCTCGTTGACTCGACAGCTTCGCGGGAGTGAGAAAGCGAGAGAAACCAGGGGTGACGGGCTTGCTGGTGAGAACTGCGTGACGTATGCAAATGTAACTTCGTGATATAAGGATACACGAATATTTCAAAAACACCTTTGCCCTCACCTTTTCAAGTTCGATATCTATGCACACGGATCACGTTGAGCACACTTGCGAAAATCCCAATCAGAAAGTTCGGAGACCCACCCCAATGCCAGTTCCGCTGATCTTAGTCGCTCTCCTGCAAGCTCTTGTTTCAGATTTATTTATCTTCCCCTCGTTTACTCTTGTTTTGATCCCCTACCACAGCGCACCAGCTGCTAACCTTTTACCAGCAAAGTTTGTCTGTTACTTCCTGGGCTGTGTTCCCAATTCCGAATAAGCGGAAAAGTGTTCACAGCTCGGTTACTTCAACACTTAGCATGTTAATGCATCATTCCGACGCGCTGGATAAGGACTTTTACAATTCTGAAACATCGACCCGCTCCAGACGGTGACTACTTCTCTCAGATAGAGCTTCGCTCTTCGTTGCAGCGGCCTGCGAGAGCTCAACGGATAGATTCTGTTGACTTGAGAGAAGCAGAATTTGTTCCCCACTTGCATGTCTCAGCTTGCTGTCGGGTTGTTCTTTATCATAAACTTCCCTTACACATGTGGTGCCAGAAGACAAGCAAGAGCATTCATTGATACGAGATGTCGTTAAACTCATCCAAGCGAAATCGGATGAAGTTTAAGCGATCGTAGGCCATCTCTAGAGCTGCGGTGCTGGGTTGCTTTGTGCTGGATTAGTACTGCGCTGAGGGATCACGCGGGAACCGCCATTGGCCTCGTCTTGGGTATAATCCGTTAATCCGCCCGGCTTGGTATGCCAACCTTCCTGCTGATAATCAGGAGGAAGCAAAATGGATCCGGAACTGAGTCTACGTCGAGAACTTGACCTTTGCGGCAGAGACTGGCTTCGTAGATAGTTGGTACGTCGAGGTCAGAATTAGGCTTCGTCCGCCCATAAACAGCAACAACAGCGAGCGAGTATAGCAGTACAGTACTTGAATATCGCCAAACCATGCTTTGTAGTCAACTGAAGACTTGTTCGACATGCAAGGACAGAGATTTCTGTCAGGGTTTCCAGTGTGTGTGTGTGTTGTAAGGTCTCGTGTGCGTAAGTCCGAGACTACGATAGGTTTGTTTGTCCAGCTTATCTGGCCCTCTTCTAACATTCGATTTCACGTCGACACCTTGCCTTTCTCGACGAGAAGGAACCTCTGTTCGCCGTGGCGCTGTTGTATGGCTACATCTGAGAATATTGTTTATATAAAAGAACTACATCATGGCGGGCAAAAGCACTTCCGGTCGTGACAGTCTGTAGGCACCAGGCGTGGTAGGAACGTAGCGGGATAACACTTGCATCACCAACCTCTTACGACTCTCGTCCGTGAAAAGGCTGGTTTACCATGACGGGGAACAACACATTGCGCCATATTTGAGTGTGATAGATACCAAAAGGCATCATCGCGATATCTTATCTATCATTCGATAACCAATAACTCGTAGAATGTTGGAACCAGTCGTGATTGCTTTACTTTCATGGCAGACACATCATATTCGTGTTTGAAATACCACTCAACGGTTGCAAGGACATCTCTAAGACTCATTCTCGAGTTGTTTGCAAAAGGAATTCAAATCACAATTTGAGAAGGGCACCCGCTTAGAACCCCACGGACCTTGGTTTACGAAACAAATTTAGGTCGGCTAAATCGCATGGAACATGAGAAGCCGCACATCTCTTCTTTCCAACAAAGGTATCTGACGAGTTTTCGTACTCTTTGCTTTTTCTATCTTGTGGGTCACTCCGTAGCCACAAGAACTTCTCCGTAAGCTGAGGAGGTGAAAAGGAGTTGGTATTCTAGAACTGCATGAAACATAGTTAATGTTTTTTGTCGAGGCATAGTTTTGAAGACAGAATACGGAACATCTTATGGAAGGGCAAGCTGCATCAAAAACAAAAGAAGTGAAGCAGTGGTCATTGGCACACAAAGGGATTAACATAGACGCCTTCATCCAGAAAAAACCGGCCGTCCTTAAACTGAAGTTCAATTTGCCATTGAAAACGGACGGACATCGTATGCCTCCATTTGTCTTGGACCTACCTCTACCACTGCCTGACAAAATAAACGTTTTGCTTCCAGGATGTAAAGTCATCATCCAGTTCACGAAGTTCAATGAAATATGCTGCTTTCTGCACGACAAATCACTTCTAGGTCCGGACAAAATGAGAGAGCTTGGTAGAATTGGAAATGTGTTTTGGGGACTGTGGAGCAGGGACATCAACGACAAGGCTTATGTGACTGTGTTCCAGAAATACGACGACGAAGAAAACAAAGCGTACTCGGTGGGCGCTAATGGCGTTGTTGTGGAAAATGAAGCCTTTATTGTACTCAAGTATCACAGGTACACTTGTGATACAACCACCATGACTTCGCCTAGTCGCGGAGAAGAAATCCCTGCTAGAAAAGACTCTATACATTCCTCTTAAACTCATTCTATGCTTCGGCGTGCTCTGCAGTTTAGGAAATTGGAATGCGACAATAATGAAGATGGAAGGAGTGCTCTTTGCATGTACACAGAAGCGAATCGAGGAAAATGCTCCATGGTATGACTGCACTTCAAAACGTTGTACCGGAGTCGTGCGACAATTGGCCTTCGAGTTGTTTCCTGGAAGTTCGTGCAGGTGATTTGCAAATGACCAAACAACTCTTTCTGAATCTGACACCAAGTGCCTCTCTCGCAAGAATTAGCCTGTATGGTACCAATCAACACGTATAGGACATCCAGTGACAATCAAATGGATCCAACTCATCCTCCATACGCACAACAGGAACTTCATGGATCGATGACTGCAGCTCCGGAAATACCATCTGCGAAATCAAGGAGCATTGTATTCCTAGCTTTGTGCCTTTCTCGCGACAGTATTAAAGACCAAGGCCATGACCTCCATGTAACGATCCATTGATTTTGCAATACACTGTTGCTCGCTCGTTGAGAGAGATTTTCCAGGCTTCTTCACACATTTCTCAAAACATTTGTCAGTCATCGCTCGAACAAGCTCTTCCATTTGCTGCTCTTGTAGCTGCCGTCGTACACGTAGGAAAACTTCATCCTGGGAAGGTTCTGAGGCCATCCTGCAAAATGATATAAGATCCCGGAAAACAAAGAGTACAACAAGATACTCGAAGTGGTGTGAAAAGACACTGAACCCCTTCGAAGTGTAGTCGAGTCTAGGGCAAAACGAATGGAGTTGAAGGGTTATGGGATATCCTCTAAGCAGTTATCAGTCTAGTAGGAGTGGAATAAGACAGCGTTGTCGCAACCCGATCAAGGCGTGGCGGCCGTTTTTAACTTAAAAATATTTTCTTTTGCTGCGAAGCAACAATAAAAGGACGTCAGTACAGAAACCATTCTGGGGAATAAACTGTTGATCTCGTGCATCTCTCGAAGTACAGCCTCAGCCGCTACCAAAGACGACTCCTTCAATGCCTTCCTACCTACACCTCAACCTATTTTCGCTCTGGGCATCGGAAACTTATGGTTCTCCCCGCATTTCTTCTACCTTCACCTCTCCATCTTCGGTTCAACTCTAGTGTCTCACGGAACAAGCTTCGACGCCATGTCATCGCGTCTGCTCAGTCCCACACCGCTCCTAGTATCCAAAAGACTGAATCTAGTGATGTTGATGTTGTCGTTATAGGTTCTGGAATCGGAGCTCTGACAGCTGCTGCCGACCTGGCTTCCAAAGGAGCCTCTGTAGGTGTACTCGAACGATATCTTATACCAGGTGGTTCCTCAGGATATTTTGTCCGTGATGGCTATACGTTTGATGCCGGGGCATCGATGATTTTTGGGTTCGGAGAAAGAGGAACCACCAACCTGCTCACCCGTGCATTAGCGTGTGTGGGCCGCAAACAAGAAACTGTGGCGGACCCCGTACAAGTGAGGTACCATTTACCGGGGATTAATATTCGAGTCCATCAGCAATACGAGCGTTTTCTCGAGGAACTGATTCAGCGATTTCCGGCAGAAGAGAATGGCATTCGTAGTTTCTACGCTGAGTGTTGGAGCGTATTCAACTCGCTCAATGCGATGCCCTTGCGTTCCTTGGAAGAACCGAATTATCTACTTCGTGTGTTTTTTGCGCATCCCTTACCCTGCTTGAATCTTCTTCGATACATAGCAAGGAATGCAGGAGATATTGCCCGAAAGCATATATCTGATAAAGACCTTTTGCGATTCATCGACATGGAATGCTACTCCTGGAGCGTGGTGCCAGCGGATTTGACTCCTATGATCAACGCTGGCATGGTTTTTTCGGACCGGCACTATGGGGGAATCAACTATCCGGTTGGAGGGGTGGGCAAGATCTCGCAAGAGCTTGTTCGTGGCATAGAGGACAAGCCCGGGTGTTGGGTACGCTACGGAGCTCGCGTGACTCGAGTCTTCTTTGAGGGGGATCGTGCTTGTGGTGTACAACTGGCGAATGGTAGTGTGATAACCGCCAGAGCAGTTATTAGTAACGCAACAAGATGGGACACGTTCGGCGAAAGAGGACTTGTCGAATCTCAGCATGTACCGCCAAGCGAACACCGTTTCCGAGAGCGGTATGTAAAAAGCCCAAGCTTCTGCTCGGCCCATATTGCAGTTAGAGAGACGGACCTGCGAGTCAGTATGCGCGAAGACGATGGGATGGATTGCCACCACATCATGTTGGACGACTGGAATGAACTAGAAACTGCACATGACGGAAAGGGAACTCTCTTTGTTTCGATTCCGACAGTTCTTGACAAGTCTATAGCTCCGGAAGGCAAGCACATATTTCATGTCTTTACACCAAGTTGGATGGATGAATGGCAGGGCCTCTCTAAGCAGGATTACGAGGCAAAGAAGCAGAGTATTCTGGAACTCATGATCGACCGTTTAGAACGGACGCTGTTCCCTGGGTTGAAGGAGGCCATCGAGTTTGCAGAAGTTGGTTCACCAAGAACACATCGTCGCTTTCTTGGAAGAGTTGATGGGTCCTACGGTCCGGTGGCCAAGAAGAAGTTGAAGGGTTTACTCAGTATGCCGTTTAATCGCACTGACGTAGATGGTCTGTACTGTGTCGGGGATTCAACTTTTCCGGGTCAAGGATTGAATGCAACAGCGTTTTCCGGGTTTGCGTGTGGGCACCGCGTCGCGGCTGATTTGGGACTCATAGAGACCCTTCCAAAGCCGGTAGATTCATTCCTAACTGATTTGTTATCCAAGACAAGATTACAGTTGTAGAAAAGTGCGCGACAAGATGGACACGAAGACCAGCTTAGCTACGGACGACATCGGCTCAGAAGTTGACTTTTCCGGGCATTATTATTGCGAATGAAAGCGCAAAACGATACTACCCTTGTACATGTTTCTGTGCTTACAAGGGCGATATGCTTGTGAGCACTACTGGGTGATCGGCCGTTTGGACTGTATGGATTCAAGACATTATTTGGACTCTTGGCCACGCAGTACTGTAGGAGAATGCCGTGGTGTTTATCTCAAGACCAATTTCAACGAAGCTTAATAAAGTAAGCACTTTCCACGACTGATCGTTTCTATTACGCTATCCTTTCTGCTATCTGTTAACTGAATCGATCTGGACATGCTTATCACGTGACACAAAGCTTGGGGGTGTTTGTTATGTGCACGGTCTGGATGCCGAAAAGTTGTCATGGTTTATGTTTATGTGTTGGCGCGTTGGCATCCTGATGAGTAGACGTCTCGCTCTTGTGGTTAGTGCGTATGGTGGAACAGTGCCACCAGCCGGGATGCCCAAACTATGCTTCAGGTCACTTCAGAGATTTGCCGTGGCGCGAATATCTGGTATGACGTTCTTTCGAACGGCGTCTCGAGAGCGTTATGAACCGTGGCACAACGGATTATATCTTCTTTCGTTCATTCAAACCCGGTGACGTACCAAGTGCTGCAATGCAGTCAGGTAAGCACGGCGAAGTTCGCCACGCGACGAACTTCGCCAAACTTCGCCGTGCTTACCTGATTGTAATCTATCTATCTATGAAAGAAGCTTTGCAAGGTGGTGAAAGTGATAGAGCTTTTTTTTGGATTTGCAAAGCGCTATTGTGACTTTGACTCTTTGAAAGGTGGAGAGGCCAAGGTAAGAAGAAACACCGTGCACTTATATGACATTAAATTGAATGTAGTTCAACTGCTGTGTTCTTTTCCGTTGCGATCTGTCTACTATTACAAACGCAGAGGGATGGCACGCCCTCGTGAGTACGGTCCATGAAGGTGATCTTCTCTTGGAGATGGGGTGCTAGAGGCGATATCCATATTCATAAGTCGGACTTCAGTCAGTTGGGCTGCAGGCAAACCTAGGTCTGCACTCGCACATTGGATGACTTCGTCGTCATCCTCATGCACCACTTGCAGCTCTTCGTTTCGTCGTATGTTTTCTAACGGGGGGTCGGAAGCCACAGAGGTGTCTTCAGTTGGGGCAGTGGATAGACGACTATTGACTCCCGAAAGCTTAGAGTAGGTAGTAGTAGGTCTATGTTCAGAAGAAGACGGGGTAATGAATGCTTGCAATGGTTGGAGTAGGTGTGACTGTAGTCGAGGAGAAGAATGATACCCCTGCTCAGCAGAGTGATCAGGAGCAGGAAACCTGCAACTGCCAAAAAACCGGGTGCGAGAAGCTCGCTTTGCCGCCTCGGCCTGTTTCTGTTGTCGTTGCCTCTCTCTTGCGATCTTGGGCGGAAGTCGCTGAGACTGTGAATTGACAAAGTTGATGGCGTCCTCAGTAGGGCGATCAGCCACGCGATGAAAAGAGCGTCTGAGCGGTCCGTCTTTCGAAAACAAGGACATAGTCTTTCGCGGGTTAGCCGACGCCTCATCTAGTTTGTCCTGAAGCACGGGATGCACTGCCGAGACCGGCCCATCATACCGGTCCAAAGATATCTTTTGAGAAGAGATTATACGACGTATCAAACTAGGTCGACGGTGTACTAGCTCACCATCTGGGCCTGTCGCAGACTTGCCCGGACCGTCATTGCCCGGGGAGCGTGCAGACCGCGTTGCGGAAGACTCCGAACCCATAGCTTTGACTCTGCCATGCTCAGAGGAGGAAAGGTTGTCCAAAAGCAAAGCCTCCGGCGATCCGGATAGAGATCGATTTAGCATGCCGAGATTGCGCCACTTGCCGCGTTTGGTGCGGTTATGGCGCAAGACTGTAGCAGTCTGAAGGATGGGTTCAGCGGTAAGCAGGCGTTCAGGGGCCATAGTCGGTCGCTGGGGGCTATCCAGGACAGGTTGCGCTCGCGCTAACCACGGGTGACGAAGACACTGCTCAACAGTAAGTCGCTTTCTGGGATCCTTGCAAAGCATGCCTCTCACAAGGTTTTTGGCATCTTCAGAGACATTGCCCCACTCCTCTGAAGGGAAGTAAGCTTGCTTGGACAAGACGCGTTGGTAGTACTCAGATTCGTTGTTACCACCAAATGGAAACTTGCCGCTCAAAAGTATGTACATAACGACACCGCCGGCCCACACATCTACGGGACATCCGTGGGGGTCACCACGTAACATTTCTGGGGCGATGTAATAGGGCGTGCCCACAAAACTGCGCAAGGTAGGATGGTTTGAGGCATTCAAGTAGTTTGCGAATCCAAAATCGGCGAGTTTGACGTTAAGCGGCCATGTAGAATTGGCGCAGAGAAGGTTCTCAAGCTTGACGTCGCGGTGAACAATGTTGCGCGAATGCAAGTAGTGTAGTGCGTTGAGGAGGTCAGTCATGACAGCGGCGGCATGGGTCTCTGTGAAGTGGGTGTTCTGGGCGATAAAATCGAACAGTTCGCCGCCGGAAAGATACTCCATGACAAAATGAATTCGACGCGTTCGCACGAAGACGTCGATGGTGCGGACGATGTTGGGGTGGGAGAGAGAGAGAATGATCTGAACCTCGCGGGCAAGAAAATGGGTCTCGTTCTCACGACCCAGACGAGGGACCATCTTAATAGCGACGGGTTCATCGGTCATCTTATCGTGGGCGAGTCGGACCTGTCCGTTCATACCCTCGCCGAGAAGACGGCCGATACGGTAATAGTCGTCGACGCGGGTGCTGGGAAGGGATGCTCTTCTGAGGGATACAATCCAGGTTTGGAAGGCGTGATGAGTGGGGGCGATGAAGGATAGGGCCCTGGTGGGAAGGGAGATGCGGATCTCTCGGGGCTGGGCGCCGGGCTCGACAAGGGCGTCAGTGAGGGAGACATGCCAGCTGGGTGGGCCTGTCTTGACGCGATGGGAAGCGAGAACGGAACCGTTTAGAGTGAAATATCTGTTGCGACGGGTACGGAGGGAACGGCCCTCCTTCGCGAGCCAGCCCTCGACTTGGAGGGGGTTGACTGCGGTGTAGCGGAGGGGGGAAGTTGCGTCCGCGTGGTGGGCGAGCAAGAGTTTTGCGTCGGGGTCGGACTTGACACGGGGTGGCATCGCTGCTGTGGTGGGTAGTCTGGCACGGGGAAGGGGGAGGGACGGTGGGGGAGGGGGGGACATGAGAAGAGGGGGGGGGGTGGGGGTGGGGTTAGAAATCGCGACTTGGAATAGAAAAGGGGGGGGGGGGGTGGGGCTGTAGGTGGGTGGGGGATGGGCTAAGAGAGGAGAGACGTGTGTGGGCTTGCGAGTGTGTGTGGGCGCGGGAAGGGCGCGGGCGGGAAGGTGCGTGTCGCAATGCGCCACGGGAGCTGCAGATGTACAGCTGGAAGGGCGCGCTACGTAGCGCTCCAAAAATACCTCACAGCGCGTGCCTGGCGGTGGGCGCTGGCGCGCGCCGCGTACGCGCGTTACGTTGGCGCCCAATGGGCGCGCCAGCAGCGCTGGACGCCTCGCTGCCGCCGCCCCCCCGCGCTTTACAACTCCCCCTAACTCTAAAGTTACATGCATCAAAGTCTCTCAACTTGCCCGCGAGCTTCCTTCTAAGGCTGGTCTAACGTCACGCCCGGCCGCTCATCCCGCGCACTTGCACGCCCACCTTGCGACACGCCATCTCGAACGCACGATCCGGCAAGCATTGCTTCACTGCCGCCACAACAGGCCCCGCCGCCCGACGAACCTCCACGCGACGGTCCTTGCTGAGTCGCCCAAGCACGCTCACAATCACTTCCAACAGTCCCGCCTTCCACACGAACCCCCCTTCATTACGGTCAGCCCTTTCGAACGCCCGTACAAGCAGTGCACACCCACTTGTCGCAACCCGACCATCCACCATCTTCGACCTCCCCTTCTCACTCGTCATGGCCTGCATCACCACCCCCACCTGCGCCTCCGGCTCGAACTGCACTCCAAATCCGTCCAGAACGCGCTCACTAGCCAGACGAGTATCCTCCTTACAATCCCGAGTCAACTGCAGAATGCGTCGCAAGCTTTCAATCCTCCGTTCCAGAGCCCTTTGCAGCGCCCGCGACTGCACCCCGCCCACACTGCACAGAAACAGGTAGAAGAACCCTTCCAAAGCGCCCACCACAACTTTGTGGTGTCCGTCAACAATGTACTCCCCAAGCATGTAAACGCAGTCTTCAGCAAGTCGAGCCGGCATTTTCTCCTCCGCTACAGCGCGTAGAGCCACTTCAAACCGCTTCAGCGACTCCGATTTCGCCTGCCAGCCGTCATTCTTAGCCCTGTTGCATGCACGTAACGCATCCACCACCTCTTGTGTCTTAGCTGGCAACACGCTCTTCTTGCGCTTCTCCACCTTAGCTGCACCCCTTGCTTCGCCTCGAACCGCGTCTGCGCGCCCCACTTGCGTCTTTGTATTCCCCGTATTTTCGCGTGCTCGTAGCACGCTCGCACGAGTTGTCCCGACCCCACTTGTCCACCCGCTACGCACCGTCTTTCCAACAGCTCCACTCCTTGTCTTTTCTGCGCCTTTACTTCTGCCCGTCCCACGTCCCACCTTACTATCAGATGTCTTCCTCACCAATCCTTTACGTGTATCCACTTCATCCCGCTTAGTGCCACTCTTCAACTCCTTCATGTCCTTCTTGTCGTCCTTCGTCTCGCCTGTTTCCACTCTTGTTGAACCCGCCGTGAGCCCCGCCCCTGTAGTGACGGCTTGCGGCATCAGTGATCTTCGCGGTGGTCTTCCTTTGAACGATGCCGCTCTGCTCTTCTGAGGCGGTTTCATATCTGCAGCGTCCCTTCGAATTGCCTGCGGCACGTTGAGTTGCACCCGTCGTTCCTTCCGAGCACTACCATCATCTGCGTTTTCCTTGTCACTGTCGCTCTTTTCACTTCCGTTCTGCGCTCCATCTTCCGCAACAGGTGCCCTGTTCATCACCTCCGCTTTCTGTGCAAGTGACATCGCCGGTGCTACATTGCACAGTGTTTGCTTCTCAATATCTTCCATTAGTTTGGCAAAGTCTGGAATGTCGGGCATGCCCATTTGTGGCGTCTTCAACAACTGCTCCGTGCTATCTGATCGTCCATGACAAGCCTGCGCCTCCTTGGGCTTCTCATCTTGAGTTAGCTCACTGTCCGAGCTTTCCGGGCTGGGTGATGCCTCTGACGAAGCGGCATTCTTTGTCTCGGACTCAGCATCATCACTTTCTATGCGCTCACACTCATCTATCATTTTCTGTGAAGGTGGCGTCGCCCTCTGATTAGCGCTTTCCGATACCATAGATGTCGCCGGGTTCGGGGTTCGTGTTTCCATTGCAGATGATTCCGTCGCTTCGGGAACACTTTCCTCCGGGACACTTTCATCTTCAATTGCCACGAGAGACTTCTCAACACTTGAAGGACTCGAAGCAGCGCAATCAATTTGTTTGTTAGCTTCATCAAATGTCAATGCCGTGTCAGCTTTCTCTTCGTCAGTTCGATTCACTGCATTCTCATTCGTTGGTGTTGTAGGCGAATCTATCAATTTGACGATGCTCATATCCGGTCGACCCATCGAAGCCGTCCTGTTTACGCGCGGTGTTTGATTCACCCCCATGATAAACGACAGACGACCCTTGTTCACATACTTCTTCAAACCTGGAGATTCTGTCAAACGATTCGAAGGCTCTCCATCTCCTTCTCGGAACGGGGTGGACTCGGGAGAACATATGGAATTTCTGTTTCCTTTTGTTTCCTTATTCTCAGCAGGCGGTTGTTGAGGCGGCGAAGGTGAACCACAGATTGATCTTGTTTCGGTTGGGGAGCGGATAATCAACGAGGGGATTGGTGCCCGTTCAGCTTCTTCAGCAGTTCCAGTAGAATCAGTTTCAATACATCTGGATTTGCTGGACTTTGCTGAAAGACAAATCCCCATAGATGAATCCTCTGATTCACCCTGCTGTGCTTCGTGCTCGCTTTCACCGCACGCGTTCTTGGTTTCAGAGTTGGCAGGAGATGCTAAATATAATGAATGCTTTCCCGACTCCTCAGTACCCTCGCCCACAATGCTTTCCTTTGTAGTCTTAGATTCAAGTTGGAAGGAGTCAGGGTTATCGTCCTCTGGAAGTATTCTCTCTTTCGGCGAGACTTTCTCCTCCACCACTAATCCTCGCGTGTGAGAAGGAACATGGTCTTGTTCCACAGACCGTGTGCTGGTGTTGCTTTGAAGAGGTGGACTTGTCGAAGCGGGCTCTTCTTTGACTGCACATACATTGATATTGTTTTGGGGTATAAACGGCGCAATGGACCTTCTCGGGGGTCGAAGCACCGGGCGGAATGGTTTCCGTGGAAGGTTCGGTCGGAAATCGAGATCCACGCGGCTGGGGCGCGGAAGGTTCGGGACGCGGGGTGGCATGGTGTCTTTAAATAACGATTGTGAACCCAGGTCCACCGGATTTACAGACGCGCGTTGCACACGCACTGGCGCATACCGCCCGCGAAGGCCAACCGACATACCTGTGTGCATTGACTCATGTCGGGGCCTTGCGCGTTGTGGTACCATGCTGGCACGACGAGGTAGAACAGATTCATCAACTCCACCAACTCTGTCACGCGGTTTAGCGATGTATTGCTTTGCGTGTGTTGGTAAATCACGGAACACCCGTTCCCACAGAGCCGGGTCAAGACGGAGCAGACGCGAGCAGTTGTCGCGGGATATTTCACGTACAGTCCCATCAGGGTCACCACAACCTTCGACGATAGCATTGTGAACTAAGTCGTGAATATCGCTTAGACCGTCGCGACATCTTTCAACTAACATAAGACCAATTAATTCTGCTGCTGCTGCGCGGGTTAACGTTGGAGATTGTTTGTCGACAACCGTTTGAGAAATAAGACGGGCTGTGGAGAGATGAACACCTTCCACGCCATGCTCAAACATAGCCTTTGCAGCCTCTCGAGCACTCTCTCGAATAATTGCTTTTGTGATGGAGCAACGTCCAAGTAAAGCTGGAATGACTTCAATGCCAACTGCAGCAACAAAATTAGGACCAAAGGTTTCGGCCAAGGTTTCAACGCACATACACGCTTCTTTGACGAGAGTGCTGCGAGGACTCTGAATTGCTTCCGCAAGATTAAGCCCGTACGGCCGGAGCTGGCGCATTATTGCGTCCACATTGGCCTGCTTCGACAGTGGAATTGTAAGATCAGCTAACTGCTGAAGCGCCTCGACTTGATCATCCCATAAAGTTGATGGTTCGAGTTTGTGAAGAAGAGACGGCGGTAATGGTCCCGAGGCATTGGGGTCTGAAGGGGGCAAGGGACCCATTCGTGGCATTTTCAACTAATAGTTCTCCGACAGGATTGCGGTGTGTCCAGTTATGACGATGATGACGGCGAAGGTTCTCAGCATGGGTGCAGTTAACAGATAAAGCTGCGGAAGATGGCTTGGGTGCCTTTTGGTGCCGTTGAGACGATGCTGGTGTTCAAAATAAATCATGAAGAGGCGTTTGAAATTTCAAACTTAACTGTCAAATTGTGATCTATTACCGAATCGCTGAGCCTGCGAGGCCTTGCTCTCGTCTACACGCATCGATTTCGGCCACGTGGCCTACTTGGCCGACTTTCCCCAACTGATAAGGCTTCTCGATGTCCAAATCGCAAAATTATACCAGTTCCATCTTCCGCTTGCCGCGCTGTTTATCGGGCTTATGGTGGGGAGGAGAACGAGGGGTAGAAGGCTAACCTCTTAGCCTTGCTTATCCTTAGTAACGTATCATACTGGTTATGTACACTTTCGTCTTCACAATTTGCAGACGAGCATTGCTTATGATACTAAATAATAATACTCACTGTTTGTAAATCGTCCTCCACCTTTCAATGTAGTTGACATGTCGGCAACTTTTCTTCCAGAATCAGTAGTAATTGTGCCCTTTGTATCCAACTAAAACAGAAGCAATTCGATGTGAGATGAGTCGACCCATCAGATATCTCATCCTCGGAACTTTCTATCCGCAGCAACATGTTCGTTTAAAGTAAAACAATGTCGTTTCGCTGCCTCCTGAATTTACATAGAGAACCACTTCTGATGGGGCGTCAAAGTTGTTGTACCCCATCTGGAACTACAATGCTAAATCGCTTTGCTCTAGATACTGCTGTGGTGAGGGATCACTGCGAGGTACTGGCGAATCCCGCTCAGGGCAGGGCACTTACAATTCCGCCCGTCGAGGTGTGCCGACCTTCCGAAAAGGCTACAAAAGACTATGAAGTTAGGCCGGATGAGGAAGCCAAATGGAGATGCGATTGGGTCTGTTAGGGGAATTTAGCCGTCGAATAGATGATTAGCCTTCCACTTCTTCTAGAAAGTTAATACCACTGCATCGGAATCAGACGCACGTGTCCATAAACACACACACACACTTCTGATGTTGAATAGGAATTGAATGTCTAAATGTAAAGGAAGAATGGAAGCATTTCTTCCAGTTCAATGAAGTGGCAGGCCATCTTGGGGCCACATCTCCACATGAAAGAAAATCGTGTTCCCTGCTTTGTGGCCCAACCGTCCAGCACGAAGTTGCTCATTTCCTGCTACGGTCCCGCCAACGAGTTCGATCTAGACGCATAGAACTCCCGTCGCCCAGCAAACGGCAGGCTTACAGCAGCGGATATAGCACTGAAGTCCTTCGAAACGATACTGGCCCTTAAAGCAAGAGAAGGCTTCTTTATAATGAATCACCATCGCTTATTCGGGATTTGGATAGCGGCCTGCATATAAATAAACATGCAAAGAAATTGGAAGTATGCATCTTCAAAGGTACACGCAGTTCCACCCGCCGAGGTGTGCCCGACCTTTCGAAAAGGGTTAAGAAAACTGGGAAGTTCCGCCGGACGAGGAAGCCAAATGGAGATGTGATTGGGTTCAAACCCCATACGCAGCATGGAGGTGAAGCGGTGTGCTTTATGTGCAATCTAAGTGCGAGGCTTCGTATGGGTCAAACATAAACATTAGTTATTTACTCGCAGAGTTAAACGAACACAATAAATTAAGACAGTTAGAGCCCCCAGTGCCAAAACGCCCACCACCTCCTGCGTCTTACCGCAGCAAAAGAAGATGTAGATGGAGACGAAGATGGTGTTGTTGATGGCGTTGGGATCGGGGAGTTTGATGTGGAGGGAGAAGGACTGGGGGTCACTGATGCGGAAGCCGATGGCGAGATGGACGGAACAGAGCTCGGTGACGCACTGGCCAATGGGGAACTGCTCGGTGAAGAACTCGGAGAGGAGCTTGGGGACGAGCTGGGAGAGGAACTGCGAGAGGCACTCGGTGAGGCGCTAACGGAAGAGCTGGGAGAAGGGCTCGGTAAGGAGCTAGACGAGGGACTGGGAGAAGAAGTCGGAGAGGATGTTGGTGACGGCGGCGCGCTTTCCACCGGTGCTTCAGCCCGAACAACAGCATGGGTATCGGTGTCAACTGAATAATAGTATTCCTCGCCATCATAAAGCACCTTGATCAGATTGCTCGATACTCGCTCCATAGAGAACCTTTCGGGCTCCCCAAGGTGCGGATGGAACGCCATCCAAAACACTTCCTCTTGAACGTTGTCGCTGCGAACAATCAATCTCGTGTGCTGCTTATCACTTTCGAACAACTGAGTGCTGTATGAGGCTGCGTTTCCGACCGTGAGCACATGAACATCAACTTGCGCGATTCCGTCGTCCACCAGCACCACTCGGCATTGGCCGCCTTCACAGCTCGATGATTCTGACTCCACTTGTACTGTGTCACCGAGCATGACGTATGATTCGAACTTGTTTTGCGCCGCAGCCCCGGAAACTTTCACCGAGTCCACCACCATGAAGAATCCAGGGCCAGTCCCTGCTCGGTTCAACACGACGGAACGCGCCATCCAGTCCAGCGGCGTCTCGCGATAGCTGCGTTTCCACACCCACATACCTCGGAACCCGACATCCGGGTCTCCGTGCATGTTGAACTGCTCTCTGGTGAAGCCGAGGTCAGCTCCGTCGTCGTCAAGAGGCCACCCAAAGTCATGCGGATGCCCGTACTCTTCGGTATCAAAGCGCTTTCCTACATTTCGGTACGAGCCGTCTTCTTCGTATACGGTCACGGCGGCTGTGGGCGCCGTGTCGTATGGCCAGTTTCGGGACCAGTGAACGTTGTACGCGTACGTGAGGTTGGCGGCTGCAATCATCTCTGCACCGGTGTCCTCAACCTTGATCATGCCAACAGAAGGTGCCTTTGCATCCTGCGCCAAGCCGTCGATGTGCATCACAGAGTGGCGTCTGGAGTCGATGTTGTAGTTCCAGGAGTAGTCGTCCACCCAAGCCGTCTTGAACGCCGTGTATGTGAACACACCGCGATCGGCGTTCTCATGGCCCGGAAACATCGCGTCCGGGCGAGCATCAAAGTGAATGTACTGTGCGGTTTCCGCCTCACTGCTACGCGCAATCACCAGTCCCCGGCGAGGGCTGAAGTACGACATCGGGAAGTGCAGCAAATGCTCCTCTTCCAAGCCCTGCGGTGACTCCGCGAACGTAGAGCTTCCGTGCTCAAGGCCAAGAATAGCGACATGCATAGCGTTCTGGTACCATTCAATACGACAGGGGTTGTTGTTCTTGAAGTCCGGACCCATTCGCTGCTTCCACACCATCTGCGGTAGAGCTCCATCGGGGTAGGCGTACTTGAACAGCGCAGCCCACGCAGGATATGACATGCCGCCACCGGAAGAGTGCCCAACAATGCGAGCACACTGCCACGGTTCCATCATTTGGGCCGCATTGTGAACCAGAGCGCGGAAGCGGTCAGAGTCGATGAGCTTCAGTCCCTTGCGTTCGGCGGCGACCAGCGCCAGCGAGCCCTCTCGCAGTGCAATGAAGTATGTGTACGCATCTTCAAAGGTAGAGCCGTCAGGGTATACGGCGTGTGTCATGTACGCCTCAATCAGAGCCGAAAAGCGATGATGCAGCCCCGTGTTGAAGCCGTTGTCCCCGCTGGATGACAGCACAGCCGACGCATATGCGTCGAAATCGGTTTCGCCCTCGAGCGCGAGGTTGGTGATGTACATGTGACCGTGGTACATCGCCCAGTTGCTAAAGATGCGGTGCGGGGTCTGGACGGCGTTCGGGCAGTTTCGCGAGCTGTCCAGTCCGGTTCCCCAGGACGTCTTCTTGTACATGAGCATGGCCAGTGCGCTGAGCACGGACCGGCGCTCGTCCACAGTGAATCGGTCGTGCAACACATCAAAAGTGAGAGCAAGCGTAGAGCCAGCGGTGAACCAGTCGTTTGCCACTTCAAACCATTTGTCCACATCCCAAAGGTACGCCCGAGAAGCTGCGTCTCCTGATGGACAGTCGCCTGCGCAGTTGACTGCACGGTGTGCCAGTAGCACTTTGGACCACGCAACCGCTGCCTTCACGCAGTCATCCACGGTAGTCGATAGGAATGAGGCCGGCTCACCTCGCTCCGCAACAACCTTTTCATTCACACTAGTCCACAAGGAACAAAAGAAGAAACTCTGATAGAGACCCTCAGACATGTTCATGACGTGACTTGCTAGCGGCTGGAGGGCATCGAGCGTTTCTTGCGAGGCGGAGGTTAGGTCGTCACCCGTGTACAGGGCAGTTTCGCCGCTTCGTTCCATGTGGGCGAGCGTCTGGATCACAGTGTTGGACGCGAAATGCAGCGAGCTGCGACGCACAAAATGAGACCAGGAGGAGTCCAGGTTGAACATATCTGCATCAGCGTATCTTGACAGCAGTTGTTGCCATCCGTCGGCATCGAAAAGGATTCGGGGGTGCACTCCGGGGCTGTACGCTGCCGCCGGAGCTGGAGTGACTGCGACTGAACCGAACAGAGAGGGATGAGGCCCGGCGTTCATAAAAGTAGTTACGCGATCTACATTACGGAGTGAAGGGGATCCGTCGGTACGGGGAGGAACTTTCACGGACGAGGAAATAGTGACAATACTACACAAAAGCAGCAAATAGGAAAGGGGAGGGAAATTACCCATCGTACCGAGGATTAGTTAGTGCCAAAGTTAGAGAACGCCGAGTTGGTGGGAGCCGATGAGGAGAGAGAGGAAGCGCTGCATGGCAGTTGGTCGGACCGGCTTATATGCGCGGTGATCAGTCTGCTATTGGAGAGACTGGTCCAAAGGCCGTGCTCTCTCCAAACACCCTGATTGGGGTGCACTCCATCTTTAGAGACAGATTCAACTCGAACAATTGAAACGACGGATTTTGTGGTCACTTCTGAGTGCGTCCGGGCTAGGATAGCTTTGAGCTGTTTTTGGAGTTCGATATACGGACAACAAATGAACTAAAAGGGTTGTGGTGTTAGATCTCAACACGGAATGAAGTTTTTGGCTTCGCCATACTGGTCACCAGAAACGTTAAGTATGTCATACGCAAATGAAACTCATCTTTCAGTGGTGTACCTGCCTCCGCAAACGAGAAATCCAAGCAGATCGATATGTGTTCGCAGCTTGGATTCCTACAGAAAATATTGAAGGCTATTACCACAACAAAATTTGTATGTATGGGACGAGAACCGAAAGACAAGAAACCACTATCAATAGGCCTTAATCAGGCGTATTTAACCCACAATAAAGAAGAAGAAGTAAGACAAGAGAATTTAGTCTTCCCAGAACGAGACATAGGACAGAACTTGGATGAAATACATGACGAACTTTTCTTAATTTGAAGACAGCATGCTCATTCCCTTGAGTTTCAATTCTTACTGATCAAAATCTTAAACACGTCAGTAGTCCTGAATATCACAAATATCCGGTCCTGGCCTGTCCTTGGTGTTTGTCAAGTTCACTCTCAACGGTAAATTGTGAATAGTATACATACCAATTGTAGACCGTGTTGCTTTCGGAATGTACAAAATGGAAAGCTCTACTCTAAAACTCTCCTAAAACATACTATCATAGGTCGCAAGCTTGTGGTCCAACTTTGCCTCAACTCAAAAGCCCTTTGAAGATACCTTTCTGTATGTGTGTGTGCATGTGTTTGTGTGTGTTTTTACGGGCACGTGCCTCCGATTCCGATGCAGTGGTATTATCTTTTTCTAGAAGAAGTAGAAGGCTAATCATCTGGTCTACGGCTAAATTCCTCTAATAGACCCAATCCCATCTACATTTGGCTTCCTCATCCGGCGTAACTTCATAGTCTATTGTAGCCTTTTCGGAAGGTCGGCGCACCTCGACGGGCGGAACTGCATGTGCCCTTAGCGGGACTCGCCAGTACTTTGCAGTGATCCCTCACTACAGCAGGCATCCAGCGCAAAGCTATATAGCATCGTGGTTCCATATGGGCTACGAGAACTTTGACGCCCCTACCTGTCTGTATTTTCGAACTTCTAACGTCTGTGTCTGCTCTTGTAATGTCTGTGGAGCTTGTATGAGAAGAAGGCTACAGAATTTTTCTCGTTTCTTTGGTATATATGCTTTGCGAATAGACAGTCAGTCGGAAACCGTATCTCTTGTCTGTTTTGTTTAGTTGAGAAGAGCTTTTCCCATTTCCAGTTCCATTCACAGACTAGATGCATATTTCACTAACACCTCCTGGGTCAGTCTCAAAAACAGATCAACACGATGTGCTGTACTTATTCTTTCGGAGCTACTGCGTTGGTACTTGCGATATTTGCGCCCTTTACGTGCGTGTACAAATCTACGGCATGCTGGTTTGAGCTTCAGAATAATATAAGTGGGAAACGTTTATCAGGGATATAGTTGGTTTGCTCCTCTATATAGTAAGGTGGCCTTTTTCCGAAATCAAAACCAGAATTAGGAGCGGAATCGCTCAAAGGCCGTAACTATCTTCGTCAGTTGAAGAGTGCTGACATTCGTACTCACATGATATCAGAGGAAGGTGAAATGGAGTATAATCGAGTCTATTCTTAGGCGAAAAGTCGGGGATTAGCTTGTTGAGTTAGTGATTCGAAGTCAGAATAGGCTTTTTCCTTCTTTAACAAGGAAGAAGCAGAGCACAGCTTGCAAGCATACTGAAACACAAGAACGCTTTAAGAAGTCCGAACGCTTTTTTTATTGATTACATGAGACAATGAAGGAATCCGGAAAAAGAGGCCATCCACATTCCAAACTCCCGATATTCACGACGAGCAATCATATATGGCATTTTTCCATGTTAATGTGGCAGACAAAGGTGTGAATACAACCCTAGAGCTCCCGCAGACTGTTCCGACACAAGCGAGTTTAAATAGTGGGGGTACCACCCAAAGAGCTGAAGATGTCGTTGAGCTTTTCGGTAATAGCATCGAAGCCGTTCTTTTCAGCAACGGCAACAGAGGCGAGAACAGCGACGATGGCGACGATGTAGGCGGTCTTCATTTTTGGTTTTGAGTTAGTGTGGAAGTGAAGGGTTCTGAAGGGTGTTTGGAATGACAGGAGAACACTTGATTGCTGGTGAGGAACAATTGAGATGGATGTGAGATGATGGTGCTCTTTAAGTAGTGGTTTGCCTGCTTGGCATGGACTGTAAATGAATTCCTCAGCCCCATACGAAGCGGTCTTTGCCGAACGTTTCTCTACTGAGAAATGCCAGTGTCAAACGGGCCACCGCATCTTGGCCAAGAAAATAAGCATGATAAATGTTTGGCAACAGAACCCTGAAAACTTAAGAGATGAGGCCCAAGAATGTTTCGTGGTACAGTGACATATCGAATCAAGTGGTATAAGACCTGCACAAGAGTACGGCTTTTGACCCTCAAATAACTATTGTAAATTGGTTCGCAAGTTTCTGGTTTCCACGGAAGACCCAATCTCCAACCCTTTTCGCTCTCCTACAAATGGTCCCGTTGCACGGAATGGCAAACGATGCAAGCCATGTTTCGTGTGCCCCAAATGAAAGAAGAACATATTGAAAAACGGAGAGGGACCAAAAACGGCGGAGAATTCAAGGACAAGTACGAGGGTAGATAGCTCTGTTAATAGGGCCGGACTGCACTCTCTAGCCACTATACTCTTGCACGACAGAACTTGTCCACTCTATTTGAAAGTCAGACCCCAGCGTTCCCACGTCTATTGTGTTGTGGGTACGGGCCCATGCCTCTAATTCCAAGGCAACGGTATTCGCTTTCTACAAGTAGAATGCTAATTATCTATTCGACGGCTAAATTCCCCTAATAGACCCAATCTTTCGTTCAGCCGACATCCGCTCGGGCCACAACAGTCAAATGATTCATGGTGTTCATAGAACAGTTCTCGTTAATGAAAAAATACGGGACGCCAAGAATGAACAAAATGCGAGGGACATACCTTCAACTGATGGATGCACGACAAAAGAGAAGAATATGCTTAAGGGACAGTTTCGGGCAGGTTGTAGCGGTAGTAACTGCCACTGTTTTGTGTGAGGGAGTGAGTTTCTTTTCTATGTTTGAGTACTAAGTTATAAACCACAGCATGCTTCAGAGATTGGTTTCCAGCACAGATTATGTTGATGAGTCAGTTTCTTTCTCTCAAATCCAGATTCCTAAGAATCTGTAGAAACCACTACGCACAGCAAACTGTGTAGTACACTCCGCGAAAGCTAAATTAAGCCACCGGTCTCTTCCTTCCTGTGACAATACTTGAAAGGAAGGGAGGCAGGGTAGCACACTGCGCTTCTTCAACTCAGTAATGAGGGCAGTTAGGCAGCCTTGTAGAGCGGAAGACCTCGCAGGTCAACGTAAAAGGGTAGATAGCTTGAACAAGACCACAAAACCTAATTAAAATCCAAAACAACAAACACCTTTATATGACTCAATATTTCGTCATTTCTCCCTTCTTTTCCACCACTTTTATGCAACGCTCTTGTAAAGACTTTTACAGAGTTTCCGACTACTCATTGGTCAGCTCGTTCCAACAGTCCACAACAACTTCCAAAAGCGGTCCAACATCCGCAAACTGGCGCTGATTAGCGTACACTGGACGTGCCAACAGTCCCCAGATGTTTTCCATAATGCTTAAGTCGGGAGACTTAGCCGGACAGGAAAGATCCTCAACATTGCGGTCCTTCAACCACTTCGTAGTATAAACGGACCGATGTATAGAAGCCCTATCTTGTTGAAAAGTAAAAACTTCTTTCAATGTTTCGGCCGCAAACGGTAGCATTTTTTTCTTTAGTTGTTTGCAGTGCTTCTTAAAATCCCTTTAATCTTTTCAATCTACTAAATTACTCAAAACATGACAGAAACATGTACTCCATAACATGACCGAATCTCCACCAGTTTACCTCTTTGAAAAGACCTCTTCTTTCTTACAAAGATCATGCACATAGTATGCGAATCTATCCGGATCATCAAGGTTAAACGTTTTCTGATCGGAGGAAATAATTTTTGTCCACTGTTCCATAGGAAAGGTCATTTTATGAGGAGCCCAAACTGCTCGTTTTTTTATTGCGGTCTGTCATAATTGGTATATTCTTCATCTTCTCATCAATTAAATTAGGATTATCTTTCAAATTTTGTTGAACTCTTCTCATAGATACCGATAGTGACAAAGCGTTACGGAACTCTCTTGCAGATGATTTTTTGTTTAAAGGGGCCCAAAATAACGCTCTTATAGCAGTAGGGGTCAGTTTTTTTATGTTACATGCTTTAAACTGAGTATTGTACTTGTTGAAATTCCTTAACAAGTTCTGCAAAACAGTGATAAAGCGATCCAAAGTATGAGCTATTTTTTCTCTGCGAGCAACAATGAGCTAAAGTTGCAAGAATTATGCCTTTTTCTTTGTCAGACAGGGGCTTACCGCATC
This sequence comes from Gracilariopsis chorda, assembly GCA_003194525.1. NCBI lineage: Eukaryota > Rhodophyta > Florideophyceae > Gracilariales > Gracilariaceae > Gracilariopsis > Gracilariopsis chorda. The sequence goes on from NBIV01000081.1 coordinate 91,556, forward strand.
CCATCTTGAATGTGGTTGGACTTGGGGAAACTGAGGGAGATGCAGTTGGAACTGTTATGGGTTATGAACTACTTCGTAGTTCGCGCGCTTTTCAATGAGGTACAATTAAGGTGAGTGGACTTTAATTGAATCACGCAGGTATGGATTGTTGTTGGTGAACTGGAGGCATCCAATAAGATTGGAACGTAATCTGAACGGACAGATAGGTTACATTTGTCAGTTTTATCCGTCTGAATGGCCGTGCTACAGAAAAAGAAGAGTCATTCAAGAACAATGGTGGAAGTGAGGGATGGCTTTATTCTGGTTTGGCGGACTGTACAGTGGTACTTTCAATGGGGCCACAGGAAATTTCCGAATGTTCCTGGTTCAATAAATACCTTATTGTAGTGCAACGCCCTCAAGGAGTGATTCTTGGTACTTGAACGCTTTCCCGATATTATCGGTTGTGTAGTGTGTATATGAACTACGCCCCACAATGGTGGATATGGACACGTGGGACACGGTTTTGGGTCAATTGGCGGTTGGCCACAGTAGTGGATGTTGCCACGAAATGTGGAGTATTTTAGTTAATATTATTTATTATTTTCATACCCATTTCTGGGAAGCTAGTACTTAGTGCGACGGCGCACTGCCGTTGCACCAGTAAACCTTCCCCAACAAGGGACCCCCAACCTGGGGAATTGGCTCTAGTTGTTACCGCTTGCGCGCGTGCTCTACTCCTCCTTGGAGGGAAACGCCGTAAATCACGGGACATCTAACCCCCTTGCACATCCAAAGAAGCCCATCCTTGGGAGTATAATTGTTCCAATCATATTGGTGTTTCGCCCTGTATAGGGAGTCCTGTCCACCAGCATCGCCGTATCTGTTCGTCGCTCTCGCGACTCACTTCGTCCTCTCTTCCTCCTCTTCGCCCTTCCTTCTTCCCCTTTTTAGGGTAGCACCTCCCGCTATCTGCGGCCCTCGTGTGCGCATCCGCTCCCACACCCCCACTTACGTGGAAACATACCTCTACTGAGGATCACACCCCGCTCACGCGGATACCGATTCTTCGCCTTCACCTCCCTGCGCGAGTCGCGACAGGTGTCCCTGGTCTTACAAACCGGCTTCGCCGTGACACCTCTGGGAGAGCTCTACCCAACTGGGTTCACCTCGTGAGAGGAAGATCCCGAACGTCTTTCGGTGTTTTTCCCCTTTGGGGCATTGCACCACACTTATCTCTTGCTGTATATCGATTGAAATACTAAGGGGTCGTCAAAGTTTTCGTAGCCCATATGGAATCACGATGGTACATCGCTTTGCGCTGGATACTGTTGTGGTGAGGGACGACGAAAAGGTACTGAGGAGTCCCAATCAGGGGGCCAAGAGATAATCTACACGGCATGGACGGAGTAATAAACTGATTGAAAAGAAACAGCTCAGCGGATGGTTTTTGAAAAACTGACCCATCTAAATGAGTCAATATTGAATATTCTTCAGTAGCCAATGATGCAACGCTATTTTGGAAAGGGGCCAATAGGAAAATTTGAGCAACTTAAACTAATCTTGGTCAATGAAGCAGTTACATTTCAAAACCAGGCATGGCATCCCATCGTCATGGCCCGAGTCTCTGCCTCCGATCCCGACCAGCCACCACTTCCCCCGTCATCATATGCCACTTTTGCCTGTTATAACGACCTTTGGCCCTTGTTCTCATTTCCATACTATACGCTGCCGCCTTTCGTACTATCAAACCGTGATCGGGCGCTTATTTGGTTGCCATCTTGTGCACTTTTGCTCCATCCATTGCTGCTTTATGATGTGATAAGCTTTTGGTTGCTGCTTTGTGTTTTTGGGCGTTAAGTATGGTGCTATGTAACCCAATTGTTCTATAAATTTACTTGGAGTTTTATCGCTTTTCTTGTCGTCTTCTACAACATCCTTCCAGCCTTACGAGCAACATTTGATCTTCGACTAAATTTCCGTTCTTGGCACTATTTTTGAGAGTCAGAGCTCACTGCTCCCGCCATCCCCCTGATGGATAATAAATTCCAGATTATACTATTAAATTTGGGTATGTGCTTTCCCTGAAAGAATCGTCTTACGATCGAAGCATTTTACAATTTTGATCTAATGATTTAAAAGTAAATTGGAGGTTTTGTTTTATCACATATGAAGATGTTTTCTTCTTCACATATAATAGGAATTAACTGGGCAAATCAAGCTGAACAATTAAAACTAGAGCAAAGAGGCAGTAGAATACAACAGGAAATTCAATCCAACGATTAGAACGTTGGAGTATTGTGCGTCAACTGTTCCTTTTCCGAACGGAGAGACAAACAGAGAGAAGAAACTTTTACCAAGCTTGAAGGTGATCGCGAATCTTAACAGCAAAGGTTGCAGTAAGAACATGCAAAAAGCGATAAAAACTGCAACGCACACGGTCGCAAGGAGACATAGCACAACAATGAGTCGGAAATCGTGACGCAAAAGAGCGAAAAGGCTCCGAGCACAGTTTAGTAGTAAAAAGGCCGGCGAAGTATGGTATGGAGATGAGACCGACGGCTGAGGATAGTTATTGTGGTGCCATACCCTCAACAAAAGAAAGATACACGGGGGTGTTCAAGACCCTTCTCTGTGGGGTAGCAACAGTAAACAGAGCAACCTGAGGTGGGCGTGCTAGTCGGGCGTAGCTCCGAGTCTCACCGTCACGACGGGCATTCAGGTGTACCGTAAATACTGGAAAGAGGTCGCGAGACTGCGTAAGAACACAAAAAGGAACACTGGTAGACACGGGAGTGTTACCCTTATAAGGGAAAAATAGGTAAGGGCTAAGAACACCCAATGCAGATAGAAATGAAGACGCGGAGTGCGATTTGAGATACAACAAGGTGGAATAACTAGTCTTGCATCAGAAGTTTGCTTTCCAATGGAGTTTACCAAGTACCATAGGTTTCTGAGATAGAGCCGAACACTAGGTTGTTGTGTTTACCTTTCAGCGACATAGGGCGGCTGCACCCCTAAGTATCGGTGGTTCAGGCGCACTGTCAAGCCATCATTATTAGAACAGCTAATGAAAGATAGAAATATTCCTAAGTATTAGGTTCGAGCACTACTAAATGTTTGCTGAGAGTGGCAAAGTGGCAAGTGAACTAATAACCATTAAACAATGTGCAATTGGCCTTGATAGCGAGTAATTGACCACTTAGTTTTACAGTGTGCAGTGGGTACTCCTCAATAGTGTACCCCAGTGGCAGAAGCTTTAAGTATGCACTATTGATAAAGTGAAGTACTGAGAAACACCGCCATACTCACATAGCTGTTGACGAGTAATGCTCAGAAATGAGCCTCTGCTTTCGCATCTTCCTCTGCTGAGTATTGTGTGCCTCAAAAAGAGCTCGCTTCGCCTTACGTATAGCATCTGCAGCCACCCTCACACCAGTACGATGCGCTAGCGACTCCAATCCTTCAAAAAGCGCTGCGATCTCAATGTGAGAGGGTGCATCTTCGCAGTCCGAGCATGCCTCCTCTCCCGATTCTTATTGATCCGCACTCGCCACTATCGCGTCCGCATTAATCGTTCCTTGCTCAAGCGTATCCAAAAAATTATTGACATGAGCCTCTCTTCAGCGTTGTCCTCGATATGGACCCATTGTAAGACGTCTCATACGTTAAACAATTCCGGATCAGGAATGGCATCGTCGTCATCGTCCAAACCAATACGCGATAAAAGTTCTACAATCTCTGCAACGCCAGAGTCATCCACCTGCTTGTCCCTTTTCTTCACCTTACCATGCAACATGATGAGAATCGATTGTATAGAGCGCAGAAATATATCGGCTTTTGTCCAGCACTGAGCAATCGTTTTCTCAGAAATACTGTTCCATGTGTCTTTCAGAAGTTTGCACACGTCTTGCATATGCGGGTCATAACCCTCGTCAAGACCTTTGGTGCCCACCTTCATATGCATCGCTTTAGAACTAAGCTCAATTCAATTCCCAATGGTCAGAGTTATACGTTAAAGCAATCGTGACTTGTACTTCATCTTCAGCGTGGCTATCACTCCCATTTTCATCGGTTGAAACCTAGAAGTACAGTTCGGAGGCAACGACAAAATTGTAACCTGCTCAAACGAATCATTCAAATCGGCAGAGTGTGGACCGCAGTTGCCCATCAAAAGAAGGACTTTCTCCGAAGTTAAAATCCTCACGAAAGCTAAGAAGACAACATAAATCCATTTCTTAAATGTCTTTGCGTCAGAGCAGGCGTTTGGTTGGCTGGAGTAGGACATACCTGGTGAGCGTTTTCGGAAGCATCTGGGGTTAGCAGCCCTTCCAATCTCAGACATTGGGACTTTGAGAGTTCCCGTAGCATTCGTACAAACTTACAAAGTAACGCGTGCTTTTGCCTTCATATCCTTGGTACCACGTATACGATGTTTATCCTCACCGGGGAGAATGTATGATCGCTTCGGAAACAACCTAAAGAATAGACCCGTTTCGCCCATGTTGAATATCCATGCGTACTTGTAGTCCAGCAGTTTCTTGCAAAGTTTGCAAATATCCAGAGAAACATCTTTCACCGATACACTGCAACCTTCGCCATGTAGCCGGACGGAACGCAGTGCATGTCGCTTCGCAATTCCTGTTACCCAGCTTGGACTGGCTGAAAAGAATTTCATCTTTTCCAGGAGCGTCTCATCCTGGTCTGTGTTTGGAAGCCTATCAAGGATGTGCACTGCTCTGTGGTGTAGCGAAGATGATGAAATTGGAAGCTTGGCAGCTCTTGCCCCTTGAACAAACGCGAAGAAATGACGATCAATCTCAGGAAACTTGACATCCTTTATAGTTTTGTATTCACTGTTAAGCTGCGTGCTTCCAACGCAGAATGGATGCTTGCTGATCCCTTTTGGCTTTGTGAACGGTGCGAGTACTACATCTGAAACTATCTGCAACTTTCTGAATGGTTTCCTTAATTGCAAGCCGGTTGAACAGACTAGTGTTTTGAGCGAGTGCTAACCTTGTTTGTTGTTGGGAATGCCTTTGTATGGCATCGTTTGCCTAGAAAGGCATATTCTTGACAGGGACAGATCGCCACTGGGTGAAGGTAACGCAAGGGTGAGACGACAACTTGTCGACGCGGCCCTTCACATAAAGGTACGCTGTACACCACCGTAGTAAAAACCTGCAAACCTGTCCACGTGTAGCGGAAATGGAGGTGCATTCCTGTACAGGTGTACGCGTTTCAGAAACCGTGCCATGGCAGAAACGGGTTTACTATTGGCGTATTGCACTATCCCAATGCGCAATATTGAGGATCCCCCCCCTTTATATCGAGCTCATAGGCTGCAGTCCGGAACTCATTTATATGAGTCGCATCATACGAGAGCCTCCTGCAAACGCGTTGCACTACATTTGTAACAGGCAAAAGGCAGATGATGACGGGGGGAGGTGGTGGCTGGTCCGGGTTGGAGGCAGAAACGGAGGCGATGACGATGGGATGTCATGCCCGGTTCGGAAAAAGCACGTGCTCGACATAGAACGACATGTAACAGTTTCATTGGTCAAGATGAGTTTAAGTTGCTCAGGTTTTCCTATTGGCTCATTTCCAAAATAGCGTTGCATCATTGGGTCCTAAAGAAAAATCAATTTTGACTCATTGAGATGGGTCAGTTTTTCAAAAACCATCTGCTGAGCTGGTCTTTTTCAATCAATCTTTTACTCCGTCTGCGCCATGTAGACTATTCTTTGGCCCACTCAAGGTACATGCCCTTCTGGCTGTCGAGGTTTGCCGACATTCGGAAAAGGCTATACAACACTATGAAGTTGCTGTGGATGAGGAAGCCAAATAGAGATGCGATAGGGTCCACTAGGGATATTTAGCACTCGAATAGATAATTAGCCTTCCACCCGTAGAAATTGAATACTGCTGCTTTGGAATTAGAGGCAGGTGCTCGTAAACAAACACACACACACAATCGCTGAGTGATTTCGCAAGCCTGAAACAACTACTAGGTTGTAGGGGATCGTGCAAGATTATTGAAAACGGAACGATATTTGGAAAGACCTTCACCTTGCGTCAGAGAAAAAGGGCAAAATGAGAGGGGGAAGACACCTTGTTTTTAGCGTTCTTGTTGTTAGTGGTGCTATGTGTAATAGACATTATGTATACAGAGAAAGGGTGAAGAATACAGTGGAAAAATTTGTACTGCGATGCCTCAAACCAGCCGCACTAGCTTCCGATAATAGGCCTCGATAACGGACAGAAAAAGGAAGAGCATATACAGTGTTATTAGACAATGGTCAAGAAAGTTCTTGGCATTTCCTAGGAAAGAGAATTTCTTCTTTGAAGGTAATTAGTTCTACTTCAACATTCGAAAGAGGTGTCTTGAGCTCTAAGGTTGAAGTGCAATGCAATCAAGCCCGTACATGTGACTGACTAACAACGTTCTAAAACACCCCTAAGGGTTAATTTACTCCACTTGAAACAATGATGGTGCACTTGACCGTGTTCTTTCGATGCGTTCATTTCTTGTCGACCAAGAGGAGGCCTCGGGGGGCTATTTGAAGGGGTGAAGCTCGCTGTCAGCACAGCGTCATCGCAGGTCCCAGCCCATTTTTGCGTGTCAGCCAAACACTCGTTTGGCGGGAGCTCCACGCAATTCGAAACCTCAGTAAAAGTAACTATTATAGTAAGTACTGTAGACGAAACGCAAGCACTAGAATCCAGCTTGGAGAGGCAAGTATTTCAAATCCCAGGTGAGGGGCCCACTAATGATACATACAATCTAAGCCCTCTACTCACTGAACGGTAATACTGCCGCTGGTCAACATTCGTAAGTGGCACCACTAGTTCACGTCTCCTGAAAACACAAAAGCGCAAAACTGTTTCTTTGTTATCTCGCTTGCGAGAGATACGTTCCAAATTCTGTGTAGCAGAGCAAAGATCAGAGAAGGAGCATCAGAACCCCTGGGCTTTCGTCGAAGTGTATCCACCTGAAACTCATGTATAGCCTTTCAAATCTCTGGACTTGCGTTGTCAGCAAACGCCCAGTCCTTAGTCATTTTATGTGTGCACATACGCAAGAATCTAAATTGGTGCTTTTCAAACGTGTATTGATGCTTATCCTGTCTACTTCGCGCATTCAACTTCTTTTTTATCACCAATTTTTGCTTCAGGTCAAAAAAAAGGGAACGGTGAACCACGATGGAAAATGTAACATCAAATTTCTCGTGGTATACGAACAGCAACACAAGTATTCACTCTTTATTGCCGTCCTTTTCCTAGCAATAACATCTTTAACAACACAAAACTGTTCAGACCCGGAACTGAATGCTGCGGTTGTTATCCAAAAACAACAACTACAGCAGAGATTTAAAAAGATTAGGCGGTGGGCAGCTGTTGATCAGAACGGGGCTATGGAGCAAAATGACGTGCTAGCGCAGTAGGTGGTGACGCCGGCAAAAGAACAGGCACACCGACCATGGAAGTTCCTCCAAGGATGACCCCGATCTTTTGTCTTTCACGAAAGATCGGGCTTTATACATTGCGTATAATGGCATCAGAACCTGTCCCAATACATTTAGTACATGCCTTCTTGCTGCTTTAACGATTTCAAAAGGATCACCTAGTACTACAAGCCAGCTCAGCTAAGTTCCGTTCAAACTCTACCCTTCTGAAGGCTCTCACGTCTAGCTCGGTCTCTCACTGCAAGCCACCAAAGTTGCCTCCACTTCAAGCTCTTCCCGCTTGAAGCCTAACGCAGCGCCATCAGCTACGATACTCCTTTTATTCTATGTCAGGCATACAAAATCGAGTACATAGACATTAACACTCCCCCATATCCAACCTCCGTGTTTGGCTATCTGCGTTCGATGGTAGCCATAGCGTTTCGTTGTCTGCGTGTTGCACCTTTTTTTGTGTCCTCCAGGTACTCCCGTAATAGTTCGTGGGCTTCGTTTTTCAATGATTTGAAGTCTACCCAGTCCAACTTGTTCTTGTCAAATCCAGTCCACTTCACCAACAGTTCGATATTTCCATTCTGGAGACGGATATATTCGCAATCTTCGATGACCAGAAGCTCTTTTTTTTGGTAGGCGAAATGGTGTTGTAGCTATTCCCATACTTCGTAGTCTTTGTTACTAAAAAGCTTCAGTCTTCTCCCGTGAACTAATTCTTTCTTTCCCATACATTAGTGCTCCACTTCGAAGATGTACTGTTCTTAGTATTCCGTAACGCGAAAAGGATCGTGCCATCTCAAACTTGTCTTTGATCGGATCTTTTTCTGCATGAAAGCTTTCAGAACGTAGTCACCTCTCTTAAAGTCAATTGTTCTAATGCCACTGCGTCGGTTATGCACATCGACGCATGACTTTCGCTGCTTTCTTCCTCGCTCTGCGCAATTGCGATGGGTGCCTTCGAGTGCGTGCTGTAGCTTCTCAACTTATATGAGAACCATCTTGCGACACCAGTCGATGTCCTGAAAAGTTTTGGCTTTCTCTCGACTTTTGAGAATAGCGTTGAGTTGTGAGTCTTGGTGCAGTCCTGTGAAAACTGTGAGCGGCATTTTTCGTTGGGCTTCTTCGTCTGTGCGCTGTTCAGGGCTGACTGGATGAGCGGTAGTACAGACGAGCAGGCGGATTGAGGCAGTGGGAACTCCGACAGAAGTGCTCGGCATGTCTTCTGTAGTTCGCGGCAGACCATCTTGAGTGAGCAATTTCTCCACAGACAGTACGGTAGTGTGAAATGGTGGTGTGCTCTCAGCTTCTATGTGAATAAACTAACCAGCTTGTTTTTGAAGTTACTGCCTTGATCTGATACCCATGAAATCGAAACGCCAAGTACTGCAGACCAGTCAATGAGCGTTTCGTTGCCTCTCTCAGACACACATATCCAAAAAGATCATTCTTAACTATCAGTGTGTACAGTTTCCTGTTATCGCCATTAGTCATATAGCAGTAGGCAAAATGCAACAGCTCGTTTGGTTTTTTGGCGTGCATTGTATGACCAAGAGGTATTGGGACGACTCTTCCACATTCAGTGGAAACAAAGTGAAGAAAAGAATGAGCAAACTCTACGGTGTGGTTCCTCAGGTCTTTTCAACAAAATTGTGCGGCCATAATATTGAATGTGAGATCTATCGCTCGGTGTCTTCCTTTTCCAGTGTGAGCCGCAATGAGGATTCTAAGCTGGAGCTTGGCATCGAGGTCCGGTATCCTAACCTGCCCTTTTGCGTTCTTAATACTCCGCCATTCGTCTGATATAGCTTCGGGAGCGCAGTATCGCCTCTATGCTGTGAACGTATGATGTGTTGCATAGATGGCCAGTCATAATCCCCGTTCGTTCTACGATTGATAAGTGCTGACATCAGTACTCGAATGCGTCCCAACCTGGTCGGCTTCATAGTCTTCTTAGCTTGCACAGCCCATCTCGTAAACATATCTGCCTAGGCATTGCGTTCTCCAGAACCATGTTCAATAATGAAACGGAACGAATTCAACTTCAAAGCCCATCGGGTGAGTTTGTTTGCTATGTGCCGCTTTACACCAGGGATTACGACCGTACGAGTCGTAGGTGTACACTAGATTGGCGTGGTCAGTGTAAATTGACACCGTTCGTCCGATAGTGAGGTAGTCCAGTCTGCACGCGGACTCGACAACTGCAAATCCCTCCCTTTCATGTACCCTCCATCTTTCACAGGATCCACTGAAAACACCAGATAAGGAGAATAATGGCTCGTGTGTTTGGTCTCTGAGGTCATTGTCCTTATCATTCTCCGGGGACTGGGTCAAAATACGGGCCCAGTGTCTTTCTGAGGAATCAGTGAACAGGCATGTTCTATAATCTTCCTTAGGTAGAGCTAGTGTAATTTCTGTGGCAAGTTGCTTGTTCACCAGATCTAATGCTTTGGAGTGCTTGGCAGCCCAGTCCAGGCGCAATTTGTTGAGTTCTCGCTTGGTTGGTTTACCAACTTTCTTGCATGCTTCCTCCAAATGGCTGTGCAGTGGTTGTATCAGGCGTGCATATTCAGGGATGGATGTTCTCATCCAATTTGTCGGGCACAAAATTGCTGCAGCTGGTCTGCGGTTTGATTTGCTCTCAATGCCAATAGGACCTCAAAGTGCCCTGCGTCAAATTGCACTTCTTCGGACAACATAATTCTTCCACAGAACTTGAGTTCTGTGGTAAAGAAAGTGGACTTCTTTGGATTCACTTTGAATCCCGCTTCATGACACAAATCGAGAAGTGCTGCAATATCTGCTAGCAGTTGTTCGTTATTTTGGGCATAGATGAGAAAATCATCTAGCCATTGCGTCATTTTTTTCACTCGGGTTTCGACCTTTTCCGGTGTCACCGCTTGCAAAAGATTCCCAGAGCCCGTACTTCCCTGGAGAGTTCTTGTTGAGTAGTAGATATCCAATGGTGTCTGTAAAGACATTACTTTCCGACATGAATTCTCAAAAGGTATCCCTCTCGTCGGCGCAATTTGGAACACATAACGAGAGACTCAGAATGTACATTCAAAGGGCCAAAATCAACGATCATGCTGTATCAGAACAGCACCAAGAAAACACGTTTTACGACAAAAGGCACAATTTGGTACGGCGCCTCATTCAGGGTTTCGGTCTCTCTGCCTCTCAGCAAGCGTCACTAACGCTTCTGCTGCAGTTCGATTGCAGTCAACTGCTTCAAGAACGGTTCTACGCCCGATAGACTTCTTGGCACGTGTAGGCCACTGGGCAATTGGAACGTCATCCAAGATGCTATCGCTTGAGCTGCTTTTTTTTCCTCCCATCTTCGCCTGACCACTTCGTAGCTCTTTCTCCTTTTGTGCTGTACTCCAAACCGCACTAAGGCCACTCACTACCGGCGAAGAGTTCTTTGTGGCTTTGAAACCCTTCATTGAACCCAAATTGCTCCGCATTTCATCAACTGTCAGTAGCTCTGCAACATTCCCGGAAAAAATAACCTTGTTTGAAGCAAAACACTTAGAAGCGCTGGGAACGGGGGCAATTTTTTTTGCTCAACAAGTGGTTGACCACGTAGGAGTTGCACATCAACAGTGCAATTTCCGCCAGGACGTATGACGGTCGACAACCAAGTGAATTCATACGGTGTTTCTGATTAACAATCATGCGACTTGCTCGCCTGTTGTGAAACGCTGACGTAGTTTCCAAATCAAAAGTATCATGATCAACTGGATATCCACTCTGCAGTGTAGTTGTGACCGCTCTACTGGCCTGTGGTACAGTAAACGGCTCCATAAAGCCGTAGTTCATCGGCCAAAGCCGCGCTTGAACAAAAGCTTTCTGGGCAACAGCGTTTGTGACTGCACGAAATCCTGCCACACCTAACTTGATTTTAAGCGCAACGTTGGCATGGGAGATATGGCACTGCATCATCAAAGCGTCTCTAGTTTTGCGTATGCGTTTCTGAAAGCGTTTGTTAACCGCTTTGTCGCAAGGCTGTAGAAAATGTGTTGTGTTTGTCAGGAGTTTGATAACTTCTATTTTCACTTCTGCACAGACCTCCAGCCACTCTACGCTCTGACGAGAACTGTGCCCGTCCAGAAGGAGAAGAACAGGTTCGTCTTCAGAACTTACTGTGCGTATGAACCTGTTAATATGCGAAAGGATATGAAGCATGCTCTTGCGATCGACTGACCCAATTTCGCTAACTAACAAACAGGTGTCTCCAGGACACCAGTTTTTATCCGTGAGCCAATGTGGACTACCATCATCATGGACGAAGTCTTCTCGATGCAGTGGTTCAAGCCAATGGGACATTTTTGGCTTTCTTGAAGCTATCAGCACTAGTGTAGCAACGTGTCCTGCAGCCGAGATGGCAATTCCTGCGGTAACATGCTTTCCATTTTCCTTCATGGACAGTCTGGTGCCATCTTTAAGACTATCAGAAGGACAGAAACACTTGACGCGCTTTCCGAATTCAGGAAGGATACTAGTTTCGTCATAGTTCCAAACGCGATTGGGATCGGAGAGAAGGCCTGGATGTTTTTTGTCGAGCTTCATTAGCACTTCTTCGAGCGATTGTACATGAATGTAAGATTTTCCAGCTTAACGAGCCTGCGTTATACTCTCCGCATTTCGAAGGGTGAGCTGTCTGTTTTTTTTTTTGCTCTGAATCGACGCAAAGTATCACCGCTTGGAAGGTTTTTATATCCTCTACGGCCATCTTTTGTGATACCTCCTAACACCACTCTCGTTTGCTTCACATCCATTGCGAATCCTCGCTGAGCTGCCTCAGATGCGCGATTTAAAACCAACATTGTTCGGGTGTGGTTACAACAAACGGTCTACCAGCGTGGTGGGTAACTGGATCCAAAAGCTTATGTAGGGTTCTGTGGTTATTGCTTTGTAGCGCAGTTCGAATGCGTTGTACTGTTGAAGACGATACACTGGTTTCCATTGATGTTGTGCAGATAGAAACGCCTTTCTTGAGCAGCTCTAGTGTCGCTTCTCTGCGGAATTTTTGGAGCTTTCGATCTTGGTGCTGCGTTTTGAACGCTGTGGACATGAGCCGCATAGAGGGCGGCATTGTTAGTGTTGTGTCCCAAAGCACTGAACATCTTGGGAGGTGGAAGTTCTGGCTTGAAGTTGTGTGCCAATGCTGACGGTAAAGAAGACTGAGAGTTAGTCTGAGACCGTCACTTCAAGTTCTCTGGTTACGTGATAATGAGAAAAATGCCGTATAAAATTACGCCATGCACCAAATTGCGCCGAAGAGAGGGATAACCCCTCACAAGGGCTTAATTTGGCAGAGAAAAAACAGTTAAAAATTAGTAGTTTCTTCGTTAAATTTTGTGGTACTCATGACATGAATAAATCCTGAAAGGCTCATATTGGCAGGATCATGAACTCGCTCTTTCAGGGTAAATTTTAATATTTTTGTTCTAAACAACCTATTAGGTGTATTAGAACTTAGAGGGTAAAGTCAAGGCATTGAAATTGCGAACCGAACTATTAATAACTCAATCAAAATGGCGCTATTAGTAACATCAAAGACATAATTGACTAGTTTTAATCCCAGGGTTGTGTTGACTTCATGAAAATGTGTTCACTGAGTTTCTGGTTTAAAATAATAATAGGACCTCTCGACAAAGGCGTTTATTTCACAAACTGCCATCAATACCTCTCACACTAGCCAAAACCATTCGTTATAGAAATACGGACTTCAAAACATACTGTTTTGGGGATATTCTGTATGTGCCAGGAAAAAGGCTGCATATGAAATTCGAAGGAGCATTTACCTAGATTAACTGTTTTGAAGTAGAACTTTTGGATTGTTGGTACGCTACTCAAACTACGTATTCTAGAATAACGTTTGGTGGTGTTTGCTGTTTTTGTAAGAGTTTCTACATCGCTTAACTGCGGTTATGTTGTCTCTATAAAAATAGACCATGCCGACACATGCAGTGACGGAGGAATATATGTGTTGACGCCTCCAAGAAAAACAGCTTAAAGCCGGTCAGAACAAATTCTTTAGCATTTCATGGCCTGCCGAATTGAGCCGTTTGCCAAACGGAGCCCGTACAAGGGTTGACTGCCAGTACCCGTGCGTAAAGTCAATGTTGGAGAAACACTTGCTTCCTGTACAGTCCTACATCAATGATTCCACATGAGGCTTTGCGGACGGAAGAGGTACGGTTCTAGAATTGGTTCTGCGCAAGTCAACGGTACAGTGTAGAGTGTCAATGCCGGTTTTCGGAACTGCCAGTCCGGGGCATGTCCATCTTGGTTGATCTTTTTTGTACACAGCGCACGTTTTTCTTATCGCTTGATAGTAGGTTTGATGAGAACTCTTTGTGCAGATGAGTGCCACCGTTGTAGAATGCGATACGGCTTGGCGTTTGGTGTTAAGTTTGATGGAGAGTCGGCGTACGTCTGCAGGTGGGTGTGATTCCAGCTTGATTCCAAAACAGGGGCGGTTCTTTTGCAGAAGAGCTTGCAGATTCTCCGTGCTTGGAGCAGACAGGCCATTCTTCTTGGCACCATCTACTGCAGACGTAATTGCTTCGTCGATCTCCACAACAGTATCGAATCCAAAACCCGCTTGTAGGCACTCCGGCAGTTCGATAGGGACTTCTTCGATATCATTGTAGTTGACCCCACGGTAGCTTGCTGGAGCAAATGTAGAATTCCCTTCCTGTAATTTTTCTTTTGATTTTCCGTCAATCAATGCTGCTATGCAGTATAAATGCTGGTTAAAATCAAAACCCATGGCCTTGAGGAGTGGCATGCCAAGCAAGATGTCCGGCCTTTCCCTGTCTGCGATCAAAAACTGCACTCCCCTGATACGCACTGCTAGCCCTGTTTGTGGAAGTATTATCGAACGCTGGGGGCTTCTGTTTCTGGACGTAGCTGCAGACTTCCTTGATTTGTCCATGTTCAATGCAGCATCGAGTATCATCGGCACTTTGAGGCGCTCCCCCAATATTACAGGATTTTTTGCAGAGATAGATTCAAAAACATTGGACGGAATCGTATAGTAGACCGCGTCAGAGTCTTTCAAGGCGACCATCTCGATGTAGTTCAGCAGTTCCTTGTACCTCCCTTCCTCTGCCTTCCGGGAAAGCTCAGATGCTGAGCGCAGTACAGCGGCTCTCGCACTCTTCTTTGTACTCTTCTTTGTGTCGAAATGTTTGTCCAGGAGCTCGCATCTTTTTTCCTTCGGAGTAACCGGGCACTTGCTGATCGAGTGTATTTCTGAACATTCTTCCACGTTCAAGCATGGCCTATCCCACTCTCCTGCTTTGAACTTCTCATTTGGCCTTTTCCAGTCAGTCTTGTCGCCATCCAGGTCCTTCTTCCTCTGCGTTCGTGGGCTTCTTCGCAATTTCTTTCTCTTTATCTCTTCGATTTTACCGACTTGTCTCCTGGATTTGCGCAAATGCGTTTCTTTGTGCTTAAGTGCTAATTTTAGGCACTGCAATATTTGTACTTCTGCTGCAATTGTAGATATTGTCTTGATAAAAAAATTGAGATCCCCTTTCTGCTCCTTCTTCCATAGTCACATTTGGTTGGTCACGATTTGCAGGAGTTCGTCTGACTCCAGTTTTTGCGTAAGCTTTGCAAAAAGCCTTTTACACTGATCTCTATCCGTGATTACGCTTAGAGCGTTTTAATCATCCAACACTGCAATAGTCTCCGGGACCAGGTTCTTCGCGGCTCCAGATGGGTCCCCGGGCATAGGGCTGTATTTCAAAGTTGTCATAGCGTCTTCTACGTGGTTATTGAGATCATAAATTGTAGATGGTAAACGTGCGTCGAACCATTCTTTAACGGCTTCATCCATTGCTTCTTCTCATTTTGCAGCGCCCTCGACTGGCCGTTGCATACATAGACTGTGTAATAATCTTAACTTCGTGCATTGCGTAATGCACGCTCCCTTGATTCTCTGGCTCGGAATGCGTGGAGAATTAACATCCTCAACCCCATCCCAATACGCTGTAAAATGTACTGCGAACTTGATAAGCTTTGTTTGAGAGGCTCCTCAACCTTTTGGGGCCAAAATTGTATTCAAAATCTCATTTAACGACAACTTGCTCAAACCAGATTCTGTTACCTTTCCTTGCGGTGCATCCAAAGCGCCTTGTTGATCAGAACGGGGTTATTGAGCACAATGGCATGCTGTTGCAGTGGGTGGTGACGCTGGCAAAAGGAGAGGCAAACTTACCTTGGATGTATCTCCAAGGATGCCCCGATCCTTTATTTCTCATGAGGGATCGATCTTTATACACTGCGTACAATGGCATTGGTTTCTGTACTAGTACATGTTGTACAAGTCTACTTGCTGTTTACAAGATTTCAAAAGGCAGGCCTAGTAATGCAAGCCAGCTTAGCTCCGTTCAGTTTAAGCCCTATCCGCTTGAACCCTCTCACGGCTAACCCGGTCTCTCACTGCTAGTCACCACAGTTCCGTCCACTTCAAGCTCTTCCCATTTGAAGCCTACCACGCCGCCATCAGCTACGCCATTCCTTCTATTCTAAGCCAGGCATACGGAACTGACTGCGTAGACATCTACAGTAGCTGACCTGTTGTGGAAGGAGCAATGTAACTAACTTTATGGACTACTTTGACTAACACACGTTTCTTGTTATGAATTCTGACTTACAAAGAAAATCAATTACTTAATTACAAATAAGCCTCTGAATGCAATATAAAGCAATTGTGGACGCTGAGTTTTTATTACTACTTTTAGGTTGGACTCCGTGGGACCTCTCTCTAATCTCAAGGCTACGTTTCTGGAGGCAGACTTGATCGCTTATCCACTTCGGTTTCTATTGACGGAGGGTAGACTCCGAGGAGGGAAATAATGTAAATCATACAAAGAGTTGATGTTCTTGTTGCTCAGGGAAGAGTATTATATGAAAAACTCAAAGTGCTAATGATATGGGGCAGAGAACATTCTGTCCGACTTCAATGTAACATGAACCACTCTCTAAATAGAACGCTAAGTTCCGAAGCATGATCTAAATTTTGCCCGATGATTTGCATTCCGGAAAATTCAGTGCACTGCAACGAGCGCATAATCTACTGTGACTAACGGGCGTAGACCTAAGAATACCCAAGTCCGGGTTTTGCCAGCTTCATCACGTTGATTACAATACTTGTTCGGATAGAAGATGGACTGTCATATTTCCTGCTGCTCTGAAGGAGCATATTCTTAGCTCCACGCTCAGAAGAGGCACTCTGTAAGTTCTACCTCAGAACCACATAGAACAGGTCGAGGAGATTTGCTTTAAGGAATTGCATGATTCCGAGAGAGGCGAAGACGTAAATGGAATATGTGGCCTTTTGATCACTTACTCTGAGGGTCATATCTCCTCGAATGACGTTGTTGCTAACCCTTACCATTCTGCCTTGTAATGTGTTCGCAATCATGAATTTCAGATTGATCAGATTGAAGTTGCAGTGGTCCTCATACTTGAAAAACACAGGAGAGACTCATTGGGTGAATGCAAGAATTACGAGATAACCAGACATACGAATATGAGCCAATAATGACATGTCAAGCACCATACAATCTGGTTCGCAGAGTAGTAAATTTGAAAATAAGTAAGGACCCTCCGAGGGGTCTTCCACCCTACCAAACCGTGTACCAGATGTTCATAGTGCTCAGATACATTCAAAGCAAAAGAAATCTGCCGTCGTGCCGTGTGTTGCCACCTACTCAACAATGCTCAGCGTCTGGCTAGCTGTTCGCAAGCCTGAATAGAAGCAACGCAGAGCCAACGACGGCCCTCAGCACAAACGCAGTGCCCTACACCACCAAACTTCCTACACGGAACCCACTCAATGGCAACGCATTCTACTACACGGCACGGGTGAAGAAGTTATAGTGACCACCAATTTCACCAAAGCCCTCGTGGAGCACAGTATGCTTACTAATTTTAACGCCGCACCAGGATAAAATATTAAAAGAAGCCCATTTCGCCTCACAAAGTAAAGGAAAGGACGCACGCCGTTACTGAAGTCAATTGATTTGCTCATACTAGCATTATGCTTTCTAAAGATGCAATATAATGCTTACCAACAGTGCCTCTTTTTTGGCACTATGCCTTCTACACTAAGCGCATGGCTCCACTTTGCACTGCACATCATTCTGAAGGCAACCAGAAGAGAGGAGACTGTTTTGTTAAGCTTGAATGGCCATCCGTTGAGGAACGAAAGGCTTCTGCTGCAATACTGGAAAACAACAAGAAGTTTTGACCTCTTCTGAAGGACGTGTTTTGAATAACTGATAGAGGTAGGTTCAAGATCCAAAACTATGCAGGCTCTAAGATGCAATATGCGTAATACGAGGGACATATGCACCAACAAGAGGATACAAACTTGTTCGCCTTTAACTTCTTTGGCGAGATTATTCATGCAGCTATAAACATTCCGTGAACCTCGCCTGGCGCAAAGCTCGCTGCACTGTCCGGATTGTATTATCCTAGACTTGGGGATGAAATGCCTCCACTCGGCTACGGGATTAATGGAGATTCAGCGTTTGTAAACAATACGAGCTGAACAAATGGGAAGATTATTGGCTAACGAAAGCCCAACCAAACTTCTGATATCCCCAAATCGCAAATACTAACCGCAATGGGCCCTATCCTCCAGTGCATCATGCCCAGCGAGCGACAAAGTGCAGAGTGGGGTATGTGTGCTGTTAACGACCGTTCAGTCGACTAAAGGCGACGCTAACGGGGGACATGGAGAGACGTTCAACTATAGTAAAGCTTGCAGTTCGTTTAATTAACTTTTGCACGAGAACATCAGGACATAATCAGATCACTACTACATAAGACAATGCAAAATTGCTATAAAGCGTGGCCGCAGCCCGAGGAGCCAAGTGCGCGAGTGCGAGCGCCGGCGAGCTTTAACGTGCACTTGGCCCGCAGGGCAAGGCCAGCGCGAGCGGAAGCTCGGCGGCTTTCTGA
This sequence comes from Gracilariopsis chorda, assembly GCA_003194525.1. NCBI lineage: Eukaryota > Rhodophyta > Florideophyceae > Gracilariales > Gracilariaceae > Gracilariopsis > Gracilariopsis chorda. Next base: position 109,978 of record NBIV01000081.1, read on the forward strand.
GCTCTGTGGCTGGGTTTTTTACCGTCTATTCTTGGATTCCCGCACAGTAGACAGTTCCCCGACAAGTATCTGCAAGGGCGCATTTATGCCGTTAATCATTTGCTTGGTGTCACTCATGGACATTTCTAAGTCATTCTTTAAAGATTCGTCTTCTTTCTTGACCAATTTACTGATCAACATCTGCTGATCGTTAATAGCGGAACCAGGCGCAGCAAGATAATTTGAAATAATGCTCATGGACTTGGTCATCGATTGCGAACGTTTCACTACAACATCATTCGTCTTCGGCATTTTGCAGTGTACTCCAGCCTTTCCTTTAGGGCAACATTTCTTCCTTGCCCCAACATTTCGATTTTCGATTTCATTTTCCTCCTCATCCGAGTTGCCACTTGACCCATTACCTGCACTGTTATCATCTTCAAGAAGTTTTGCGGCAACGTTTGCTTGAATTTTGCGTGCAATATGCTTTAAACGTCTAACCTCAGCTGGGTAAGAAGGGTCACTTGTGGGCTTTTGTGCATCACAAAGCTTCTCAAATTCTGTTTTAAGAGACTCTAGATCACCTTTCGGACGGCAATGAATTGTTCCATGGAGCAAACTTATTGCGGAGACAGCTCAAATTTTGGCTCCAAGCGGTTTAATGCGTTCTATAGTGTCAAGAAGACTGGTACAATCATCTTTGTTGTATTTACGTGCACCCGGACGACCTTTAGATCATTTACTGGCTTCCTTAAAACTGTATTTTGCAGTAGAAGTGTCGGGTTTTGGAGTGGGTACTGTAGGAGGTATGATGGAGGATTATATTGAATTAGTCGCAGGTGGAACAGACAAAGAGCACTGAACCGTATCAGTGGAGGGGACATTGGAAGCCATTGTAAATCACAAACGTCTTGTAACTCAATGGGGTATAAGGGCTTACCTTCGCGCTGGATCGTGAACTTTTATGTATTCCTGACAACGGTTTCGGTAGAAAGTTTGCAACCATTTTTCGCCAATATTTGTGGGACTGCTTTGGATTCGAATTTCCGAATAGTTTAGTTGAATACCAAATTTGGTTCTATAGTAATTCTCGCATTCACCCATTGCAAGCCATGTTTCTTCGCTTCCAAAAATTATAAGTTCTCACAACAAATTTTTGAGCCTCTGCCGTGACTTCGTCACATGGCTGGCCGCTGTTACTCTTTTCAAAGGATGTAGTACAACCTTTGAAAAGGGTCAATCCTTGTAAAGCGTGTACTACCCTGAAGAATATTCAGAAGAAATCGCCTTCACTCGTTTCTGGTCAGTTAGTAGACCAAAGTCAACTTACCGACGTACAAACTTGAATCCATCGACGATTTTTTGTGGTTTGCAAACAGGCGTAGAAAAGACATCTGCTGCTGACACACCCACCAACAAAAGGGCGCGTAATATTTACCTCAATCCCATAATAAAAACCTTGTGGCTCGTATGCACCGCAGGCGTAGATTATACCGCGAGCTTTGGCTCGTGCAAAAACTTATATGCCACCCAATCTGCCAGTTCTCTCTCAAATCCCTTCTCGTCTGTTAAGTACTCTCTAACACGCTTCTTGTTCTCCTTTTCCGCTTTTGTCACCCAAACCCACACGTGACCGCTCGATTTTGCGCTTTATGTCATCAGGCGCAGCTCTATCTCCATCAGAAACGATTTCTCAGAGCTCGAAAAGACGGAGAGGACGTAAAATAGTTGGTGGATCACGAAATAATTCGTGCAATTCATTTCAGACTCGTACGGTTCTGGTGTTAGGATGCCGGTATCGTGCAAAGCCTGTCGTTATGTCTCTTACGCGTCGATACCAAATGCGACGCAGCTAGGAACGCATGTGTTACAGTGCACTAACACAGCTAAACGGATCAAAGACCGCCTTCTTTTAGAAAATGATCATTACGTCAATCATTTTCGAAAAATGGGTAGCTCGGCGACTATTTATGGAGTTCTTGAAACACCCAACAAACTGCTACAAAAACGTAGCTACAGCGCGGTTCAAACTAGTCGAAGTAAGCTAATTAAATTGGAAAAGAGCAAGGTAGGTGACGTAAGCACGGACAGTTTGGACTCGTATGAGAGGCGTTCTAAAATCTGCGAGCTTCTGACCTCATTCATTGTTAACCACATGCTACCATTTTCTATCCTCAGAAAAGAAGAGGGTAAGGACGAGCTTTGTCTTCTTTTGGAGCTCTTGTATCCTTTTTCTGCGGAAAATATTCCAAGCCCTACTCGCATGGCCTCCAAAAACTTAGATGCATACTATCAGCAGTTTGTAACCCTTGTCAAGGGTTCAATTACTGCGAGCTTGCAAAACAGCTTTGGAACATTAGTTTTTGATGGATGGAAAGACAAATAGCAAGCAAGTTTCTTCAACATTCTGCTGTATATCATCAGAGTCAACCGTATCCGAAAAATGTTCCTCCTGCCGCCCATATAGACGGGTTCGGAACGTTGCGAGCCTTCACTTTATGCGCATATTGTGGCGGATACCACGAAGGACTTCGGGGACATGAAACATATATGTGGTGTCACGAGCGATATCACAGGTGCATGCGAAGTGGCAAAAGGAAAGCTCGCAGCTCGTTTCAACTGGCTGAATAGTTGACATGATCAAACCCATTTGTCAAACTTGTTAATGCAGGATATCGGGAGTCTGGAGTGGATTTAAGAAGTTTTCGATGTGAAATTAACGCTGATAACGGATCTTTCAAACCGTCCAAAGCTTTATTTAGGTTTAAGGAACGATAAGAAGAGTATAACGCAGCGTTGCAGAACAGTGGGTACCAATCAACAACAAAAGAATTTGACCCGTATTCGCCCCTGCGTTCGCCACGAACTCCAATGTTGTCATTCAAAATGGCATCTTCTAGGGTTGCCAGATCGGAAGATATGCTAAAATCTATGTTATGCCACCATGCTATCTATCGGAGACTTGTTGGTTGCCAGAACTTTGCAATAAATCTCTTTGGAGCTCACAAAAATGAGAAAAGAATGTTTTTCGAGAGTTCAGTTGGGCTAAGACGCGCTCTATGATAGTTTTCTAGATATATATCATACCCTGAGACTTGTGCGGCAGTATTTGAGACTCTTTGATAACGAAGAAAGTTTCATTTCTGAGTTTCTACCAGCCAACCTTCAACTCCCTCGACAGCTGAATGAACTGCCTACTACTACGTTTTTTATACTGGAGAGAAAGGGACAATTGTTGCAGGTCTTTGAAGACCATTTGTATGGCACAAAGCGAAGGATTTCACTGTTAACACCACTGCATTATGTGGCATACGCTATGGAAATTTGTAGGGCTCGCGAATACATCTCGGAATATAATGTGCATATCCTAAGCCATATGCACACGTATGTACTGTCAGATGCTTTTCCACTAACTCCGACGCTGCCCAGCGCTGTTGGAGTGGATGGTGCTACGCAGCACTTGTTGGAAGAGTTTACGTTTACGCGAACGGAATGGAACATGGAACTAGACGATGATAGTAGACATTGCATTCTGCTAGCATATGGGAACATGCCAATTATGTACTGGATACAGAATAAGAAGTGTTTATTGCGCACGTTTGCATTGCGTATTCTTTGCGTGAGTCTTCTTCTTCCTCCGTAGAGAAAATTTTTAGTGCTCAAAAACGAATTGGAACGTCTATAAGAAACCGTCTCTACCCAGGAGAGGTGGAGAATATGGTATTTTGCCCATATAACAGCACTATCCTCAACTCAGTGCGTTCTCGGTGCAGGGACTAAAAAGAGCAAGTCAACACAGGCCACGAGCTCATCGAATCCCTGGCAACTGCAGAAGGAAATGACGAAGGGATATTGATCTACACAGGTGTAGTGATATGGAAAAATGAAGAATTAGAGGTAGAATTGGATTGGGAGGAATTCAACGATGACACTTTGTCACTTTTTGACATGGTCGAGATGGAAGCGATTCTGGAACAATAGAATCGGCAGTTTATTGTATTGTAGTTCTCAAGTACATATTCGCAGCTCTAGAGCGTTTTTGCTTCTCTGTAGGGTTTGGAGTTAACAGCGGTTCCACAAAGTTAAGGGGGATCGAAATATCAGGCCAAAGTTGTAACAAGTTTTGAGCTTCCTCTATCTTAGAATTTGCTGCTTCCTTGAGCGCTTCCAGGACCTTAACCACTACGGTATGAACATGGATTCTCCATACGATTATGTCTTTCCAAATCCATAGAGGTTCATGGGGTGAAGGCAGTCGCTTGCGTCATTTGTTCAAAACCTTGCGTACATTCTCAATCTTCTACTCAAAGTTAACGTTGTCATTGCCATGTATGCCGAGAGCGTTAAAATCATTCAAGATATTTGCTGATTCTTGAAGCCCAACAAGTTGTGGAACTGGACCAGAGTCGTCTTTATACAATCTAAATCTGCCGATGCGGGTAGGGAAGCTAGTTTCTCAAGTGTCCTCTCAAAGCCTTCCTTCACAAACGTTTCACCTTCCTCAAGGTTATTCTGCTGAAGATGAACATACGCCTCGTAGATTTGCATCTTTGAGCTGTCCTGAGAGGGCTTCTCCAGCAACAGATCCTTCAGAGCCGTCCAGCTGCAACGCTCCAGAGGAATTCATGAAGCAGTTTAGGATTAAACGCAGTTCCCGAATGGTTGGTGAGTGTGTCCAATTGACACCAATCGACACAAGCTCTTAGCACATTCAATCCATCGCTCTTCGCAAAACAAATTTCATGAGAACCAAGGTGACCAGTCTTGTTGGAAATCGAGCCCGTTGATATGTTCTTGCTCAGTCCTTCCTCAAATGCCTCTTGAGCGTCTGCAAAAAGACTCATTTTTTCGATTTAAAACCCGCTATAAGTTTGCTTAATGCGAGCTCTAGCTTTCCACGTCCCAGCCAGATAGTCCTTTTCTTTTATAGTAACAAAAATCTTGATCTGGGAATCAGCAATGTCTTAAAGCTTGGTCTGAAGTACTTGTTGCGTCTTATCGCTGATTGTTTCGCCCTCTACACGTGATAGAACTATGTTGTGTCTGAGTTCCAAGTAGGTCAAAGCAGATTGCCACGCATTCCATCTGGATCCAATATATCGTATTGAATTAGCTCTGAAGCAAAGAAGAGGCTGAAACCTGACTAAAGATTCAATTAGTGCTTGGATATTATTTCTGGGCCAGCTGAATTGAGTCTGATGGTACTCTTTGTTTAGAAGACATGAAAAGGATTTTCTTAAGCTGGTCTGTTCTCCAGGTGCAAGCTGTGCCCATACCTGTGGTACCAACATGGCCCATGTGCTGCATGCAATTTCTTCATCTCGATTCATGAAACAGATCAACGAAGCGACAAAATCCCCAGAACGCCATCGATCCAACGCGCTCCCAAACTGCCGGAAGGATACATCTGAGATCCTGAGAATAAAGGCCTGTGAGGTGTTCTTCCTTTGTTAGTTAGCGTCTTCCATAACAACATCTTCGTCTTTTGTGTAAGATGTCAGCTTCGGAAACAAGCGTGCTCCGCTCGCTAGCTCTATTCTGTGGTCCTTCTCAGCCGACGAAATAAGCAATTCAGTGGCTTTCTTGATCCATAAAGTGTCAGCGAGGAACTCCCATTCATGTTTTGGTATTACATAATGAAGACGGAATGTCGCCAAAACACCAACATAAGTCTCATATATCTCAAGGAATTTCTGCCGAAGAGATGATACATGAGATTTCAGAACTATCATGAAACCCTGTTCGAGCTTAAATAGCAAATCTGGACTCCTATGAGGAGATTCACTGCCTCTAAACGATTTCAGAATGATCGAAAGATGAGCGTCCATTAAGAGTTGCGATCCTTCCCCCTTGATTTTCTCAAAGGCTATCATTCTTTGCAACAGCTCAGTTTTCTTCTTATTTGTAAGTAGCTTCCTCTCTCCAGGATGAATTCCATGACCGCTCGGGCTCCAGAACATTAAGCTGTCGATAAACTTCACGACTTGAATCAGAACTTCAACATCTGTGCCCTTGTCAATCAGTTGCAAAAATGCGTGGAAAACCTGCGGTTTTGGGTTTGGATCAATTGTCGCAAGGTACCAGTTCACCAGAGATAAACATAGACGTAAACACTCAGATTCATATCTCTTAAACAGTTAATCTATTTCCACAACCACTTGTCCTTTTGCATGCTTCGCTTCATCACCTACAGATTCCTATTCCTTTGTACTCCCCACTTTCATATCAGAATTCGTCACAGGCTGACCAGATCCCCTTTTAACTGTTTTCTGAGCTCTCCAGATCCCGTGATGTGCTCTTTGAACTGAAGACGCAGCCCTCGCAGTCCCTTCCACTTGCCCGCTCGTCAGAAATTCCTTGACCATGCGCTGCAGAACTCTCATCAATTTCTCTTTATACTTCAAGAACTCCTGAGGCGAGCCGTCCATACATCTTTGAGTACCCACATGCCCCAGTAATTCTGAAGGTGGTCGTTTGACTTCAGCCACATTTCCGGAACAGTATGCAGCTCTGTCATAAATTTCGCAACCCATGTTTGATCACCACCTTCACCTCATGCCTCGGAAGATGGCAAAGATGATTTGGTTGAGCTCCCGGGGTCCTTAGATTGCTCTTCTCCGGGTTTAACCGAAGCCTTGGAAACACCCCACTTCTGCGACATATTGTTAGAAGGCAAAGGTTTAGACTTCTTGAGCACAATCGGGATTAGAGAAGAGAACTGCGACGCTGCAGAGATAGCATTCTCCGTAGCAGATGGCTGGATGCAGGCTCAGATCGCGTTTTTGTTCTGCTTGACAAACGTCAATCCCTGATACTTGATCGATCCCTAGGACACAAGTAGTTGTGTCACCAATGCACTGTTCCGCACTGCGATTCCCTTCATCCGCACTTGGTCTGTCTTATCGCTTCGCTGTTATGTCTTATGACCTTTTTTATCCACTTTTTAGTTCTCTGTAGACATGTTATTTGATTGAGTTTTGCCAGATGACGCAGTTGAAGCAGTATTTGATTGATTCTCTGTGAATATTGGAGTTAACAGCCGTTCCAAAAAGTTGGGGATGAAAGTATTGGCCCAAAGTTGTAAAAAACTCTCAAGTAACTTCAAAGGCCTTCTTTTTATTACAGAAGACTCCTTCTGTTCCTTTGGTCTTATGGGGATTTGCACCAGGACGCTCGAAAGTAAGTGAAGCATTGTTGCATTTGGCTTGAAGTCATCAGCATCGTGCGAAATTTTTGAAGCCACAGCCACACTGGTGTCTGCCTCTGATGTCGTGAGCGGCTGTCCATCGTTACCTTTCTGAAGCTTTGCCGGAGGTCCTGTATCTCCTGGGTCATTGATTTTAACACTGTTTCCTTGGGGACCATGCCCATCCGAGTTTTCTTCTCGTGGCCGTTTCTTATGAGATGAAGGGAGAGCGTCATCATCTTTCAAATAAAGTCCGTCGGATTCCGAATTCGATGCTTGGTGTTATCTACCTGCTGTGACCGAGTGAGTTGGTTAAGCAGAGTCTTGAACGCGAGGAGGAAGATGTTCAGAAACGATCGATAAACTTGCTGGTTATTGAGGTCGATTGAATTGCGGTTTTCCGTTTCCAGCTTCTTTTGGGTTTCTAATGGCGTGCCTGGATCTTCCAATCGGGCACAATGAAAATCAAAATCACAGGCGAAGAACCGTTCGTAATACACGAATTTGCAGCGATATGGAACAGTAAAAAAGTCTTGTAAGAGTGAACTTGGCTAATATTATGATGTGCTGGGAGAAGGTTGAAACATTACAAATGAACAGTTAACGATATTTTGGAGCGCGGAGAGATTTAGATTGAGGTGAAGGTGTGTGATTTTCGGATATGTGCACGTGCATGCTGACAAAGAGATAGTACCGGATAGTGGCGTCTTTCCTTTCGCGCTAAAACTCCGCTAGCGCGTCCAAATAATTTGCATTGAATGATAGCATACGAACATAGTACTTGCTGATATCAACAAATTCTTCTACTGCTTTGAAAAATGCAATCGTTCTCTCCAAATCAATTACGGATTCATTGAGGTCTTTTTGTAGATGGTGTAGAGCACGACAGTATTTGGTGCCAAACAAGTACTGCTAAACATTCCGGAGAGTTCATGCCTATGCCTGCGAAACAAACGTAGAGGATACAAAGGAAACCAAACAGAAAAGCATATGAAGATACTAGAAGTATGTTGTTGAACGTAGCAAAAATTCCAAGGGTAAGATCCTGTGAGAGTCCCTGCTTTCTTCGGACGGGAGCTCAGACTGTGAGGTGCCATCGCAAAAACGGCCTTCGTGAGCAGTAACTGCTTGAGTAAATCAAGTGCAGTGTATGAAAGTATGACGTCTCCGACAGTATGATGTCTACGGCTCAAGCACAGGCGTCTATCTGTCACTCTATATTTTCAAAAACCATATTTTTGTTCCTTCAATTTTCAGGTTATTGTTCAACAAGATGGCCTTTGCCTAACAGCTGATGATTGCAAGAAGGGCTACTTCACTTACACAGAATAGAATAGAATGACCTATTGACATGAATAAGTCTTTCAAGCAGTGGTAAATTTTATAATGATGTTTTTTCTTTTACAATTTCACAGAACGTGCAAAGAAAAGGGGATAGTTTCGTCACCCTGAAAAGATTTTCGATAACTGTGACCGTGAGGCACTGACTGCATTTTTTTATTCGTTCTTGTCTTCGTCTTCTATGCTTCAGTACAATTTTTTCACTGCAGTGTTTGACATTCCGAACCATGTGATGCATCAAGGTGTGATGGTGTTTGACAGTCCCTGGATTAAAGCATCACTTGTTATCTTGGGGCAGCGTATGATTTGGAGTTGTCGTCAAAGTTGTTGAAATATGTGGCGATGCAATGGCTTTGTCAGTATGTCGGCGTGCATGTCTTTCGTTGGTATTCGTTTGATAATCATGGTTCTGTCTGTCAAGTGGTGCTGAAGGTAATAAAATCGTATTTATATATATTTGCGTTGCGTCGTTGGCGCTTAGTTTTCCGCTATAAGGACTGTCGATCGATTGTCTATGTGATGTAGATGTGGAAACGACGAGGTGAGTGTGTTGGCTAACCTCTTCTTGATCCAATTAGTGTATTTGGCAGCGTTGGTTGCTGCTATGTATTCCCCTTCGGTAGTGGATAAGGCGACTACATTTTGCTTTTTGGAGGACCATGAGATGTGTGTTGTGTTAACGCTTTGTACATCGCTGATATAGAGTTGCGGTCTTTCTCATTGGCATAGTCCGCTGTGTCCTGTGGTTTGTGATAGAAGAGGGCGTAGTTCCTGGTGCCTTGAAGATACAGTAGAAGTGTCTTGAGTGCTTGTTTCGGGTGTTGTTGTGGTGATGATATGTGTTGTACAAGACGGGTTGTAGCGTACGCAATGTCGAGGCGCGTGCTTTCTGTTATGTATCTGATTTCCACGATCGTTTGGTGGTATCAGTGAGCATTGTCAGGTGACCGGGGCTTTATTTGCCGTTGTTAGTCCAGGGTTTCGAGGCTTCTATAGAGCGTGAGAGTGGAATTGCGGTCATGCATTACATTTTGTTGAAGGGTGGTGCTGATGGCATCGGGTTGCAAAATGGGCGTGCTTTGGGGTGCATTGGTGATCGTCAAGTTTAAGAAGCGGGTTGCTGTTACCAGACGCTTGAATTCATATTTTTGAAGGAGTCAGTTGTATAGGTCGTGGATAAGTGATCAGTTGGAGGCTAATATCAAGAAGTCATCTACGGTCGTGCTGATTATGGTGAATCCTTGTAATGTGTGCAGGGTGTAGAGGCATGGAACGTGTTCGGAGTGCTTGTATCCGACTTTGATGAGGAAGTTTATGGAGGCCATTGTTATAGTAGTAAGCGGTGGGTGAGGAACCGTAAAGGTTGCCAGTGAGTTGTCCGTAGGGGCCTGGGTGCGTGTATGCCCAATCGAAGGTCGCCATCTGCATGAAAAATACTGGTCGATTGTGTTGGTAAGGCTCGCGTAAATATGTTGGCTTGATATCGAAGTGTTCGGTGGGTAGACTCAATGTTGCATGTAATGCTATTAACAGCCGTTGAGTTGTTCGGTCCGCAGTGTATGTGGTTGTTTGCTTGAGGTTATAGTGCAGGTCTGGTTTCAATACGTCACCCTAGAGCCTGCACCTGGTCTTGCGCTGTGTTATGTTAGCTTCCGCTCAGCATTTGTATCTGTACAGCGTTATTAGTAGCATGATGCGCTCCGGATATACCTTGAAGTTTGGGGGTAGCCACTTGATTCTGTTGGGTCTATGTAGGTTCCAAACTTCGTCATTGTGGGCTTTTCTCCAGTGTAATGCGTCAGAGTATTTCTCCGCTTGTGCAGTGTTGGTAAGGGGTGGAGTGTCGAGTTGAGTGGTTGTGGGTATGGATTGGTGGTGTTGGGCGCGGGTTGTGAACGCTGTTGTGGTGGTGTAGGTAGGGTCAGAGGACGTGTGATATGATTGAAATTCTTCCGCGTGGATCGCGTGGTAAGAATGTCTTCGCAAGTTATAAATTACTATGTGGGTGAGTGATGCCGGGTACATGTAGTGTGCTGCATGTGCGGGATGTTCGAGTTTCTTTTTTGGTGCATATACTGGGACTGCGCCCAGTTGTCTAAATGTGAATATACGATTGATGTGGGGTGTTTTGTCGTACCATGTCTGGTGGGGTGACGGGTCTGTGGGGCTGTGATGCATTAGTTTATACTTGAAGACAGTATCTCATGCGGCATTTTCCCAGTGAGTATCGTGAAGATGGGCGGTGGTAAGGAGTGCTTCGACTGAGTCCACGATAGTTCGGTTGAGTCGTGCGGCTATGCCATTTTTCTGGGGTTGATGTGGTGTTCTTAAATGATGCCTGAGTTGATGTTTCTGATATATGTCCTACATCTCTGTTGATTTATACTCTTTCGCGTTATCACTTCGGAGGTATACTCACGTTCAGATACACTATTACGCCATCCTCTATGTGTATTTTCTAAGCCACCGATACCAAGCGCGTCCCATAGCAGCGCCTGTGGGATTGTAGTCCGCCCAGTGAACCCGCTCTCCGCTTGGTGGTTGCGGGTCTTCTTTCAGGATTCCCTCTGTCGCCGCTCCAATATTAGAGAGACCACCACCTATTGGAACCCTTCTATTAGGCCGAATCTAAAATTCCTATTTTACGGACGTTGTGCTCACCACTGGCTGTACTACAACTGGTCTCCCGACCTAGAAGATTCGTTTCTTAAGGTGTTTCTATCGGAAGGCGACAGAAATGCACTACACTCACACTGACTGGACCCTTCTTGTAGTGGAATCCTTCCTTAAGCTGATTCGGAAGTGGAAGCAAATCACGCTGACGTACTCTTCTATGGAGCCCCAAGAACATACCTCGGAAACATCCGTCTCAGGATTCTCAGGCGCCGGGCTCCCAAGGTGCACGGAGCACCCGCAGTGCCCTTCAAAGACTCACCGCCATGCTGGATAATTCTGAACTTCTCTTACGGAATGCCAGCTCCAGGTTTGACCTGTTCTGACAACGCCTAAGGATATACTTCCTGACCCAACGATAGCTGATAACACCGCCACGCCTCGGGAGTATACCTTAGTAGAAGTTGAAGAACCCCAGTCGGCGCCAAAACCGCCGCAGCCTCCGGAGATCCAGGCCCAGTTTGCAATAGAACTTGATACAATTATCCAGTCTATGGCCCCAAATCTCACCTTTTGGCTCTCGCAAGAGCTTGCCAAACGGATTCCTGCAGGTGTCAAGGCGCATTTTGGATCTCTCCACCACGGCCTAGTGGAGGAGATTGCGATCGAAAGTGCGTGCCACGTGGCAGACGTCTTCTTGGACTCGATTGCTTTCCTAGAGGGGATTTATGATATCACCCGAGCCGAGATTTGCTCCCAATACCACGCAACTCCAACCGGTAGCCGCGTTTCAAAGTGCATCTTCCGTACAGGAGAGGTTCTCTATATCAACACCTATGGTAACGCCGGGAAGAGGAGGACAGGATACTGCCATTCCTCGCGCCGGAGAAGGACAGGATACCGCTATGAACCGTTTGGACCTCACACCTCACGGATAACGACAGGATACAGGTCGGGACAAAATTCACCTTTGAAGAGAAGGAAAGGATACTCCGGTGGTAAATCGCGATAATGAAGACCACCTCATACCCCAGAGACCACTCAGAAAAGACGAAGTCGAAGACGGAGCGAGAAAAGAACAAATAGAAGATAACCCAATTCGGAGAGTAGTACGGGTTCCGATTCCGAGAACAGCTCGGACTCTGAGGATGACGCCCCTCTGAAGGGGAAACGACCAAGGGTCAAGAAGATCGTCTCGGTAAACGATCTATTCGCCCATGTGGTGGATTATGAAACGTACAGGTTGAATGTTTGCTACAATCTTGACGACGCCTCGGTCGCTAAACTACTTACGAATATTCAGTGCCGAATGTATATTAAAATGAAGAAATACACCTTTTCAAGTGAAAACCCCATCTCAGTGCTGAAAGTCCTTACACGTTTCAGTTCGGCGTGTAACACCAACGGCGTGCATGACGATGCCGCCATGTGTTGCTTTCAGTTCTACCTCACTGGGCAGGCTCACTCCCTCGTACAACCCCGCTTCACAGGAGGAAGCGCCATTGTGGATGATCCTGGAACGGAAATCCTGATGACGTACCCCGAGTTGGTCAACTTCCTCCTCAAACGGTACGCCACAGATGAGTTAATCTCCGACGTCACCCCCTACCGGCAGAGTACTGGAATGGCCGAAACGGAGTTTTCCCAGAAACTCTGGAGGCAAGGCCCTAAGGTGCGGAAAGGTGTACTGCGAACGGCGGTTAAAGTTGCTGTTCGTTGAAAGACTGCTTCCTTCAATACTCGCAAGGGTGCGCAACCAGTTGACCACGCATCCTCGGACCACCTATACAGAGATAGTGCGGTTCGTGGAATCATCCTACGGGGACACCCACCGCGCTTCACGGCAAAGCCACGCTCCACTTTCGAACAAACCCTCCGCCTCAAGGAATCGCACGGCTACGGCCTTTACGTTTCACACCAGCACCTCAGGAGACGCAAACGTTCTAACGTTCGAAGAGGAGCAGACGCCCTTGCTCTCAGCTTTGCGTCACCCCAAGTGGGACCATCCCGTTCACGGACACCGTCGTCACCCACATCATACAACTCAGCGGGATCCTTTAGTAACATCCGCTTTGCAAATCCTCGAAGTTACCCACCAACTTGTAGGATTTGTTTGTCCTGAGAGCTGGTGCACTGCAGCACTCTCACCCCGGCAATGAGGGTCGCCATCCTTCAGGAGAGGAAGAAGATTTTCCAGGCATCGAAAGACATCTATTCGGATAATGATAGTTATCCTACCGCTTATGGAGATTTCCGTCCCCCTCAAGGTCGTTATGGATACTGCACCTCATTGGGGATAGCCGCTCAACAAGTCCCGGCACCACCTATGCAGGGACCAGGCGCACCTGCTACAGCTCCTTTCACCTTACAAGGGAACGCTGTGACCTAAGTTGCACCGCTGCAACCGAACGCAGCGCCTGGGACCACGACACCCTCCACTCAGGAAAATGCACAGGACCGTGCGTAGAGGCTCCACGTGGCTCCTTTCTGTCGAGCCTCAGCCCGAAGGAACTCACCTCTTGGAAAGTGGGGGAACCGTGCCAAGTTCCAATGGAGAGCACTGGAGCCCCATTTTCAGCGGACCCGTCCACCACCTTCTAGGAATCAGTATATTTGCTCCGACGCGAGAACTATAGAGTATTTATTTCCTTGGGATGCTCTCCTCTAGCATCAATCCCCGCACGTGACATCTTGGACACAGGCGCCGGTCCAAACCTGGTACATTTCGACATGTTCCCCAGGTCGGCCATGAACTCCTTAAAAACGGACAAACTACCAACGGTGCGCGATGCCTCACGGCGAACGTTAAAAATCCTCCGCGCCCTGCCTTTATATCTCCTTGTCAGATCCTTAAAGGGGAGAATGTGTTTCCTGGTGGGGACAAACATGGCCGCACGCTGCATACTGGGAACTTCTTTTTTGGACCGGTATGTGCGTGCCATCTAACCACGCCTGCAGAAGGTGACATTTCGTAATGCCGCCCCTGTAGGTATCGTGTCTGCATCTCCGGGATCCGACGCAAATGTGCGTCAAGTGGGTAGACTTCCAAAGGAGACGAAGTCGAACAAACTCCGCGTGGTGAAAGGTGTTCCGATACCCGCGACAAGCCAGGCCGAAGTTTGGGTGCAATCATCCATCTACTTCAGGCTTGCACATTTTGCAGGGAAGCCCTCACCTTACTACGAGGCAACAATCTATGATGGCGAATAGTGTCATTGAAATAGTGCCAACCATTCCCTTCAGGGTTGTCGTTGCAAACCTTAAAGAGCCTCCTGTAAGGCCCCACAAGGGCACCGTATTGGGGATAGCTCTACCTGCTCCTACAGGAATGGCTCAGATCCCACCAAAAGAATACCTCGCCGTGCAGGACAATGTCACCGGAATGGAAACTGATTCTTCACTGTCGCTTCCTAAGGAGACACCCCCTGCCCCTTGGCAGGAGAAGCTCCAAATTGGCGAAGAAATCGGAAAATATCGCCAAAGGATAATAGAAATGTTATCTGCCTTTCAGGATATGTGGTCCGGCCGTTTGCGCAAAGTGAACGTGACCAAGCACCGGATCCAGTTAACACCTGTGGCGAAACGGGTACACCAACTACAAAGGAGAGCCGGACCCCATGCACGCGATTTCGAGCGTGAGGAGATCCCACGCATGTTGGAAGAGGGCATGATTGAGCCATCCAACTCCGGATAGGCCTCCCTGGTGGTTTTTGCCAAGAAGAAAGATGGATCCCTGAGGTTTTTTATCGCTTACAGGCGCCTCAATGAGGTAACCATGCGCGATTCCAACCCGATACCCCGCATGGGTGAATGTCTCGACTCTTTAGGCGATGTGTCGGTACTCTCTACTCTAGACGCCGATACCGGATACTGGAAAATCGAGATAAATGACGCCGATAAAAACAAGACAACGTTCACCACCCACTGTGGCATATTCAGGTTCCTAAGGATGCCTTTTGGATTGAAAAACGCCCCCGCTACATTCCAGCGGGCAGTTGACATAACCCTGTCAAAAGTGAAGTAGCAATACACTCTGGTATACATTGATGACGTCATCATCTACTCGAGAACCGTGGAGGAGCACTTCACGCATGTGAGACACGTCCTACAACTTCTGAAGTATGCTGGCCTAAAATTGAAGCTGAAGAAGTGATTCTTCTTCAAGTGATCTGTAGATTACCTGGGACACGTAGTGCTCCCCGGTTGTATACAAGTTGCAAGCAAGACTCAAGACGCCATCAAGGAAGCCAAACCGCCCACCGACCAGACGGAACTACCTTCCTTCCTAGGTTTGTGCAATGTCTTCGGCAGGTTTGTCCCCAATTTTGCCCGAATAACGGCCCCATTGAATCGAATTTTGGAGAAAGATAAAACAATACGGATTGGCACCTTGACGGACGAGAAGTATGGAGCTTTCAAAATCCTGAAGAAGACGCTGATTGAACCTTCGATATTGATTCTACCGAAACGGCACGGACGCATGGTTTTGGATACGGACGTCTGTAAGTACCAGGTAGGATACGCTCTCTTACAGAAACAACCGGAAGGTGGACTGCAGCCAATAGGTCATTGGAGTCGTAGCCTCTCCCAGGCGGAGCAGAACTACTCCACCTCCGAGCGGGAATGTCTCGCTATCGTATGGGCAGTACTACTACTGCGCCCCTCCTTGGAGGGTACTTGCTTCACCTTGAGGACCGATCATGCTCCAATGAAGTGGATATTGTCCTTGACGGACGCCTCCAGACACCTAGATCGTTGGAAGTTGCGCCTCCTGGAGTACGAGTTTGATATCATCCACCACCCAGGCATGAAACACCATGGCTGCAGGCAGCGGGCGCTCTGTCCCGTATATTCACCGATACAAAAAATACAACCCCCTTGGAGGACACCGTTCCTTGCCTCATCCTATGCGGCACGGATGAAGGAAGCAAGCCTGCAGGAAATTCCGTGGAACGTAATAACCCTAGTGGAAAATATGGCAGTATTCCTGAGGTGATGGCCCTAGTTGAGGAGCAGAAGGAAGCACTCCCCATAACCATGGAGGAATTCTTCAAGGAGCAGAGCACGAACCCTTTCTGTAAGAAGAGTCTCGCCACTGTTGGACACACCAAATTACTCTTCGATATAGACCGGAATGGGGTGTTGGTGCGCCGCGCACCCCTCGACGGCGCCCTCCAAAAGGTGATCCCGGCTAGTGTTCTGTATCTTTCGCATTATACACGCCTCGCAGGACACCCCGGTGGCCCCGCATGTATTTCAACATGAAAAGAGAGTTCTATTGGCCACACATGGCCAACAATGCTTTCCAAACAGTAGCGGACTGCCGTTCATGCGCCGCCACTAGAAGTACCATAAAGAAGCATAGCACACGCTTAACCTTGTTCCTCCTTATGTCCTTTGAAGTTTGTGGCCATGGATATATTGGGCTCTCCACCGAAGACGAATCGAGGATACCGTTATATTTTGGTTATCACCGACCGGTTTTCGAAGCTTACCCGCGCCATTCCTCTGAGGAGCGCCATGGCTGGAGTTATTGCCGACACATTTCTGGAGAATTGGGTCTACCCGTACTGGATACCCCTGTACCTTCTCACAGATAATGGTCCCCAATTCGTGGCGAAACTGTTCTGCGCCATCTCAGGAATGCTGGGGATGAAACAGCTGTTTACCACCGCCTATGATCCCCAGACGAGTGGCCAAGCGGAAAGGTTCAAGAAAACCATGGCCTCGAGGGTAAGACACTATACTGCGGACCACCAGAAGGATTGAGACGCATAAGTGGGCCCGCTCACGTATGCCTACAACCTTCAGGTGCACCGCTCCACAGGGACCTCACCGTTCAATCTTGTGCTGTCATGGATCCAGCTAAGCGCCGTGATTTCTACGCGCACCACGTCGCACGCTTTGGACGGTTCTCAGGCGCCCAAGGCAGCCCGATCAAGAAGAACAACCCTCAGGTGGTATGAGAACGCACTCGCGTTCGCCAAAGCTAGGCTGACCGTCTCTCAAAGAAGATACAAACAGGAGTTCGACCTCAAGGTGAAGCAAGGCCCACACCTGAAGGAAGGGGATGAAATATTCCTCGACAAACTCCAGGCGACGTCAGAAGAACCGCCAGACGTCATCTGCAAATTGGCGCCAAACAACTTAGGGCCCTATAAGGTCCTCGCCACCTATAAAGATACGATTGCCATTGACGTAGACGGGCTTCACGACATCGTCTCAGATGATCGGGTGACAGAAGTCCCAGAGCCTCTCCCACGGAGGCGACCTCAGCAGCCACCCATCACTCATCCTCCACCGCAGGCGACACAAGCGGCACGACCGGGCATGCCCCATTCGCGTAAAGTAGTATCGGCAGACCTGCATGGCCCGTACACGAATGATGATGCTCCTCTTTTAGGCGAAAATCCTTGGGATACCCCGAACGTACTACATGGAGACCTATGCACCATTTGTGTCTTTCAATTTCGTTGGCATGTTCCTGTATATTATGCTACGCATGCAAACGTATATCGTACAGGTTGAAATTAAGACTGCATTCCTGAATGGTGACCTGAAGGAAGACGTTTGGGTAATGTCTCCACGTGGTATCCCTGGGCTGAAGTCACAATGGTATAAAGTGGTAAAGGCCATATATGATACTCCAGGAGCGGATATACCTGATCATGGCCAAAGAAAGGGGAAGTAAACGACCTGGTGTAGGCTGGAATGAAGAGTCCCAGTAGAGGCGACCATCGTGGCTCCACGAATAGGAGAGAACACACTCTTGCCCGGCCTGAAGGGAAGCCATAAGGGCCTTCACAGCGAATTCCGTAGAGGCACTCAGCATAACAAAACCTGTCAGGGAGCGGTGGGTATAGAGTACCTCCGAGGTGTGATATGCAAAAAGGAGGGGCGTCGCCACTCTCACGTAAGGCGACACCCAACGGTCCCTCCAGGAGTTGACGATGGGAACGTAGTATTTAGAACGGTGACCTGAAGGCATATCATGGAACTCGGTGTTATGCCATCCGAAGAAGAATCCAAAGGTGTTCCTTATACGTGTTTCGTCCTCGGAATGGGTACCCCACCTATTGTGGTCTAACCAATAGAGCCTGTCATATGGAGGGTCATAAGGGAGCAACGCCAGAGGAGAGCGGCCATCCGAGATGCTCACAGGACAGTGCTCCGCATGGTGAATGGATTCCTTCTGAAGGAGAAGTTGCAGACGCGAATGCATTTCGCGTTACTCGATAAACCTACAGTAGAGGGTATCGCAGTACCTTACCGTTGTCGGAGCGTTATCGCCGTGCACCGGAACGTGGAGCCAATGGGCGCGATACAAATCCTCACGGCTACGTTTGCCCTCACTCCAGGGAGTTTCGGGAACCGCGCGAAAGCGCCCCGCCTGATGGTACTGCGCGAAATGATGGACGTATTCACTGACGAAGCACGGTAGGCTAACCTGCGGATCGTGGAAAGGCACTAACACCCGAGTGGCGAGATGATCGAGATGCTCCGCAGGCTGGAGTGGCGCACCAATGGAGTTGTGGTACACCTGAGGATCCACAGGAGTAGAAGAGTGATCGTTGTAAGCTTGAGACAATCCAAAGGAAAGGAAGAAAGCAGGGAGAGCAGGAGAAAGTTGTGTGTTCACACCAGAAGAGGAGGGAGTTACCTGCAGAGGAATGCCATCGCCTATATGTCCTTCAGAAATCGCGCGAATACCGCAACGCCGTCGAGAAATTCGGGTGGATGACCCGTCGGAGGATGCAGGAGACGTAGGTTGCTCCATAATGCAGAAGCGGTTCATAGTCCGCCGTTCAGGCGTTCCTCCAGGATATGAAAATCGCCCGCACGAGGAAGTGAGAAAATGGGGCTGAAATGCACCTGAACACCAGAAGGAGTTACACTTGAGGTATGAGCGGACGCGGATGGATACGTGTGAGGTTAGGGCCATTTCTTCGCCTTGGAGGTTCCGAACGGACGCCGCACGGTGGCAAAGCGTATGCGAGGACAGCACCTGCGATGGAGGTAGCAAGTCTTGCAGCTGCAAGGAGCGCCCCAAGAGGACTCACAGAATCACCGAAGAAGACGAGCACTTAGGCGTGATGCACCTTGAGGACGTGGAGCAATCCAAGAAAGGGGGTATGTAGTACAGTGGGTACTATATATGCTCCTGAAGATGGGCTGTTTTGGAAGATTCCTAACAGAGTACTTGTATTTTCTAACTGGTTCCACGTAGCACACCAGTCCAGTAGAATCGTACCAGCGGACTGTAATTCAATTAGGTAGAATAACCTAACTTAGATTTTTATGGGATGCAGTAGATACTTTCCGTCGAGTTCAGCTCGCGGCACTGTATATAGTGCGCCGCTTGAGCTCTAACTCCGGGGAAGTAAACCAAGCACCCTTGAGGCTTGTTCTAGTACGTCTGGTTCAACCTCGGTATACTCACGTTCAGGTACACTATTACGTCATCCTCTAGGTTTAGTTTCTAATCCACCAATACCCAGCACGTCCCATAGCAGCACCTGCAGGATTATCGTCCGCCCAGTGAACCCGCTCTACGCTTGGTGCTTGCGGATCTTCTTTCAGGCGTCCCCTGGTCGCCGCTCTTATATTAGGGAGACAACCACCTATTGGAACCCAGCTATTAGGTCGAATCTAAAAGTCCTATTTTAAGGACGTTGTGCTCACCATTGGCTGCAACACAGGGGAGTTGCATTGGCCATGTTGCGGAGTGTGTGTGTGGTGGGAGGTTTGAGTGTGATTGCTGTAACTAAGGAGGCTTCTGAGGTTGGCCTGTCTCGGGTTAGTAAGTGGTTGGACCGCTTGCGTGAGAGAGATTTGGATGGTTGAATAATGGTGTGGCCTGTACGCGCTTTTCGGCGCGAAATTGGCATTGTTCTTGCAGTGTGTGCTGTTGTGGGATTTAAATATGTGGCTTGTAAAGAGTACTGGTTGTTGCGCCATAGAGCTTAGACGATACTGGATGGTGGGTTGGATGTGTTATCTAAGATATAGCCGGTATTTGCAGTAAGTGCGACCCAGCCATGTCTGGTAGCCAAGTCATTGACAGAGAGCAAATTGTGGCGAATGTACGGGTTGGCCACTGCATGTGTGTGGATATCCTTATTCTTGTTTTTTTTTGACGTGAAGCTTGCCACTGTGCGTGCAGGGGGTCTATTCGTTGGTCGCGAGTTGTGTTAGTGTGAGTTGTTGGAGAGGGGTCATGGTGGCTCTGGGCATGGGTATGTGGGTGGGGTGCGCGCCGCTATCCAGTACGAACTTATATTTGTATTCCGTGTCTGCTTCAGCTGCTTCGTACGGTGGTGGTGAAGCCTGGAATGTTTGGTAAAAGAAGGGGAGGTAAAGGGTACACGGGGATTGGTGAGCGGGGTAAGGCTGTTGTGATTTGAGAGAGGACAGTCTGGCTAGAAGATAGTTTGCCTGTGGTTTGTTCGTTCGACATTTGGGGTGAGCAGGATCTCGACATTGAGCATCTGTGTGGTTGCATCGTACACAGAGAGATTTGTGATGCTTGCAAAGCTGTTGGAATCGTATGCGGCCATAAGGGTAATGGGGTTTCTGAAGCCGCTTTCGTTGGTTATACTGATATCTGGGCTGGTGGTATGTGACTGAAGGTGGTCTGTAGTATTCAATGAAGCGTTGAAAGGAATATTGTGGCGGTGTGATCCATTGGAAGGGTTTGTATATATTTTGTAGTGATTTGAATACACGAATAAACTGTTTGAATGTTCTCGGTTTTTTCATGACGATATGTCCGGGAATGATGTAAGTTAATGTAGAATGCTTCTTGAGTGCAGCGATGATGAAATAGATTGTATTTTATTTCTCTGTAATGTGCGGATAGCGAGTCGCTACTATTAGTTATCGATATTTCATGTTCGCTTAGAGGTATGCGTCGATGTCGCTTGTATTCTGAATTTAAATGTTCGAGGCTTCTGTCTTCAGACATTGATAATCGTTCTTTGTTGATTGGTTGCCATGCTAAATAATATCGTGTATAATATGGTGTGGTGTGAGATGTCCCCCTGGTACAATTAGAATGCCTAATATATCTATACAGACACTGCTCAGGACAGCTGAGAGGAGTCAATGTTTTTGAGTGGTGAAGATGTCTAGTTGATTTGGATTTGTTGGTGGTTCTGGATTGACTTGAAAGTTTGGAAGAGCTCTGATAGATTTAGCTTATGTTTTGATGACAAGGTACCATAAAGCGTAGTATGTAGTGTCAAGTTTAAGTAGTTTGTGTATTTTGTCTGACTCTTTCATTGAGATGAGATAGTGAGCTGAGAATGTGGCTGGTAATGTGAGTTGAGAGCAAGGTTGTTGGGTTGTATCTTTGGGTATATTTAAATCGGATGCGGTGGTAATAGGTATGTTGTATAACTCTTGAATATCTGGATTTTGTCGGAGCTCTTGCCTTTAGCGTAGGGCTAAACGAGGGTTGTTGTTGGACTCCGTTGTGGAGGTATGCGGCTGGAATTTGGGTGGGAGTGAATTTACGGTCGCCGCCCATAACCTGTGAGTGTGAGGCACTGACTCCCTTTCCTTTTACTTCGTTCTTGTCGTCGTCGTCTATGCTTATGTACTATTTTTCACTGTAATGTTTGACAATAACAACGCGTGACGTTTGCCAAGTGCAAAAATTTTTGGATAGTTTGATTCATGGATTGCAAGGGTTGCAGATTGTATTTGTGGATGAAAGGGATACCAGGAGCACCTAACGCTACTGTAGCTTCCTTGGCAACCCGGACAGCGGTAGCAGGCTGTGCTACTAATTCTTTTTGTGCACACTATGGTAACCCGTAGCCATGTGGCGTGCTGCGATGGGAGCGGGAGGACGCCGACGTCACTAAGTCAGCGATGAAACCCGACGCGACGAGCGCGTTCGTAACAGCACCGCCGCTGTGCATCTCGCGAAGCCGGGCTGCGAAGCGGCCGCATCGCGTAGCTCCCACCGCAACAGCCGCACCTCGGACCCCAGCAGTCGGCGCGCCTCAGCCGCAGCCCCGTCCGCGCTGGTTCCGTGTTCCAGCGCCCGATACGAACGCGCAACACTCTCAGCACGATGATCTCAAGCACGCGCTCCGTTCCCGGCGTCTGCACACTGTTTGTGAAGAAGCGGAATGCCCCAATATAGGCGAGTGTTGGAATGGTGGCACTGCCACTATTATGGTTCTCGGTGACACTTGCACTAGAGGATGTCGCTTTTGTGCGGTGAACACAAATTCGAAACCGGCGCCTCCCGATGAGGATGAACCTTTTAACGTGGCAGCTGAGATTGCTACCTGGGGGCTTAACTATGTTGTTCTGACGAGTGTGGATCGTGATGACTTGGTAGATGGTGGGGCGGGGCACTTTGCGAAGACCGTGCGGTTTATTAAGCAACTTTCGCCCTCTCTATTGGTGGAGTGCTTGGTTGGAGACTTTCAAGGAGATCAACAGGCTGTGCAACTGTTAGCGACTTGTGGTTTAGACGTGTTTGCGCACAATATGGAGACGGTGCAGCGGTTACAACGTCATGTGAGGGACAAACGCGCTTCGTATGAGCAGAGTTTGAGTGTGTTGAAGGGTGCGAAACGGTGCGGCGTTTATACGAAGACTAGCTTGATGCTGGGGCTTGGTGAGACGGACGACGAGATTCGAGAGACCATGCGCGATTGTAGGGATGTTGGCGTAGACATTATCACGTTTGGGCAGTATCTTCGTCCCACTGAACGACATTTGAGTGTTGTTGAGTATGTGTCGCCTGAAAAGTTTCAACAGTGGGAGGAAGAAGGCAAGGCAATAGGTTTCAGGTATGTGGCGTCTGGACCTATGGTTCGCAGCTCGTACAAAGCAGGTGAGTACTTCTTAGAGAGCATGATCCGCGGAGACGCAGCTTACAACGGCGGGTGATGGCACTTGAGCTAGAACAAATGTCTCTCGGTTTTCGTTAGGCTGCTATTGGACATTTGGTATCCTTGATAACCCCAAGCTGAGCGTTTGAAGGTTGGAGATCAACTGCTGCGTGGGGTTTGTGGAAGCTGGTACCATGCACTGCCATACAGGCGCCGCCCACCCTGCATTTTTTGCACGTTCCGTAAAATATCTGCGCTTACCAGAATGCGTCGTGGGCTGTGCACCAGAACTGCCGTCTGTGTTGGTGCCTCCCAGATATACCCGTCTTCATTCCGCACCCCCCGTCAAACTATAAACTACCAGTCTTCAGATCCTCCTCTACATATACCTCGCTTTTCGTATGCAGCCAGCACCCGTTCTACGACAACCACCGTCCTCCACATCCCTCGTCATGCCGAATTCAGCCTTCCTTGTGCCGACCCCGTTACAACTGCGCCCACTGCACGCAGCTTCACGCCCACTGTGCAGCCGCGCCCGACCGATTTCGACGTCAACGCTTTACACTCCACCTACAGCAAGCCTTAACTTTAACTTTCCGTCTCCAGCGAAAGTTCTTCAGCGCGTCCGTGACGACACACTAATTGTGGCAAAGCATGCCTCAAAAGCGGTTGCGGCCGTTGCGCTCATCGCCGCGCTAGTGCTACCACCTGATATGGCACTAGCCGCGTCCGGCGGTCGGATCGGCGGTTCGTCCTTCCGTTCATCTCCTGTGCCCTCGCGTGTGGCGCCGGCGCCGCGCTACGGAGGAGGTTACGGAGGTGGTTACAGTGGTGGATACGGCGGCGGCTTGTTCGGTGCCCCTGGTGGCGTTTACTTCAGCCCTATCATCTTGCCGTTTGGCGGTTTTGGTTTTGGTGGCATTGGTTCTCTCATACTGTTTGCCACAGCGGCGGCGTTTGTGGCCGACACCCTTCGGACTAAGAGTGAAGAGAGTGATATTCAAGAAGCTGTCGATCCAAACACATCGCTAACAACCGTCAAGATCGGCCTCTTGGCCAATGCGCGCGATTTGCAGCGCAGTCTTGACACGCTGGGAAGATCAGCTGATACCTCCTCTGTATCAGGCTTGAAATATGTCTTGGATGAAACGGCTATGTCATTGCTACGGAATCCGGACTACTGGATATATGGAAGTCTCAATAATCTGCAAAGTAGGCTGAGCACTGCGGAATCCGAATTTAGCCGCATCGTGTTGGAGGAGAGGTTGAAACTGGACGAGGAGACGCTTTCAAACTCTGCTGGACGTATTCGCGAACTTGGCAGGGCTAGTGCCACAACCCAGGATTACTCCAAGGCCCCCGGGGAGTATATTGTCGTCTCCTTGATTGTCGCTGCGACGGGAAATCTTGCGAGGAAGCTTCCGAGATCCATCGCATCCACTGCGGAGCTGGAGCAAACTTTGAGAGTGTTGGCCGGTACATCCACAGAAGCTTTACAGGGTATTGAAGTTATCTGGGCGCCACAGAGCTTGCGAGATACTTTGTCGGAGAGGGAACTGCTTACAGATCATCCGGAGCTGAAGAGGTTGTGAGAAAGGGTTCGGCATGGTTTTGCACGTTCGCTATGTTCAACTGACACTGTAGATAATCATGCTACTTTGACCGTAAACGATGGGTTTCACTGAGCACCTCGATAGCATTTGCTGTGTCCCTGCTGTTGCTCTCCGTTATCAATCTTGCCCAAAGTTCATGTCACGCTGAAGAATCTGTTTGTTGTTCTATAGCGAGGATGATTGACGGCAACGCATCCACATTGATCCACTTCAACCGTCCAGCCTGGATATTCATCATCTTTCAATCCTTCATAGCCTGGTCAGCGTACCCCGACCTTGAACGGCGCCTGATGGAACAAGCAGCGCATCAGAAAACGGCCCTGCGCGTTACGAGAATCTTCTTTTGGTCCTGTACGAAAGTTTCGAGTCTTTGCAAGAGACACTTCTCTGGCTACTTTCGTGCGACATTAGAACTTCGATTCCAAGCGCACCCGTTCTTATCGCTATGCTGCTTCAAAAGGGATAATCCGACCCCACGTTTTGGTCCTGAAGGCTATCAAGTTGGCCCTCTTTGACCCATAAGGCGTTCATTTGTTTATCCACTTTATTAGAAACGATTTTTGCGATTGCCTTACCCCTGTCTGCAGACACTCCTGCAGAGACGATGTCTTCTGGAGTGGAGCCTGCTTTCAGATTCCACATGAATATCTCTAGTCGCCTATGGCATTAACCCGCACCGATGGGAACGAAGAGCGCACAATCCGTACCCGTTGGAGACAAGACATGTTTTGATCGGGCGGCTAACGAGGGTGGCCCCCCAGCATGACACTGGATGGTGCACCATAGTCCGCATCATGAAGCACACTGGAGCAATCTTTTTCTGAACCCTTTTTTTAGCTCGGACCCATTGGTTTCGGTAGGGTTCGTTACTTCACGTACCCGAATCAGCTTAACAGTTTTGTGGGTTTTCCAACCGACTGGGTGGTTCTTTACGGCTCTCAAGGATCCCCCAACGAGAGAAGCGCGTTTGCGTCGCAGAAACTTGTGTAGAACACAAAGGCATCTGTCACCATCGTCACCGTGTTTGAGGATCTACTATTTTCATCACGTTTCCCCTTGGTCAATGTCGACGCGAGAAGCTAAAGCCACAGAAGTGTGGGAGCAATACTTTGAAAACGTACCGGCAATTCTTTACATGGATGATGAGATTGTCGCATTTCCAGACCGTGACCCGAAGGCATCAACGCACGTCCTTGTGGTACCACGTCGTCGCCATATCATTGGCGTAGAGGGATTGAAACCCAGCGACTTGCCACTTTTGGACGCTATGGGTCGAGTGGGGAAGCAGCTGACCAATTGCCTGCCATCCAACATGGGATTTCATCAACGCCCATTCCGTTCTGTTGATCATTTGCATTTACATTGCATTGTTCCTCCGTTTAGGTCACCTATGACGAAAGTATTCTTCATCAACCTGCTTAGAAGAGATTCGAATCTTGGTTACACAACGTTGTCACATGTGAAGAAGAGATTGGAGAAGATCTAGTCCGGTACACAACGTCTATTCAATTGCTTCTCGCACTCTTAATCTTGTCCCGAGACGTCTCGAATCACCATTGAGGATATCAATGACAGCCGCCGCAGTCGATTTGCCTCTCACTGTAACGAACCCAAATCCCTTGGACCTACCAGTAACACGGTCGAAAACTACTCTAGAGTAGGTGACCTCGCCGAACTCTGCAACAGTATTTCTGAGGACATCACTGTCAACTTTCGGCGAGAGTCCAGATATGTAAAGTTTTACCCCCACAACATTGGGGTCTTCTTCAGCATTTTGTCCTTCGTCAGCGTGCTCTGCTGATTCACGTAACGGCGCTCCCGTTACGGTTAGAGCATCTTTCGCGGTGGCCGTAAAGCGAGTGCGACATTGGCTGCATCTTACAATGAGACTTCCCTTCTCCAGAATTTGAGAAGCGGAGATTGGTTCATCGGACCCACATGATGGGCATGTTGAGAAAGCCTCGTCTTGAGGACTTGGACGCCTTCTTCTTGAAGCATGGAAGCTTCTCGCTCCATTCAAAGGAAATATAGCGGGGCGGCAGACGCGCGGCATCAGCGTCTTGGGCGTAAAGGTGCACCCGTTGCGCACAAATGGCGAAGTCAGGGTTGAGATGCCAAGGGGAGTGTGCTGGGCAAGGAATGCAGTTGGTGATTGTTTCCGCATCTCTCAATCGTCTCTTTCTTTGTTTATGTCGATCTACTTGCCTGAATCGCACTCAACAACGTAATCCGCAATCTTAAACTCTGTACTCTTCTCTGAGAATAAGAAACCTCACAGCCCTACAAAGACGAATGTGATCACACGTCAGGTTTGGACGCTCTTCTCTGTACAGTTGAGATTTCGAGTTTTTCTGAAAAACATTTTAACAATTGCTTACAAATCAGTCCCACATACCCTCACTGGTGTTGCCCACGCAAAGCTGTCTTTCTGCAGACTTTCTGCAGACTAGCGCTTGTCTTGATTTGTCTCAGGCTTTAACTTGGTGCGTTTAAGAACGTCTAAGGTCCGACCAGAGTTTCGTTGGCAAAGTAAAGCTCTGCTCGTAAAAGTACGTTCTTTGACCTCCTTAAAATGGTAAGTAGATTAGCAAGAAAACTGGTTGCTCTCTGAGTTTGCGTACGGCTTCAACATTTCGAGTTTCGCTAACCTTACACGGCAAATACATTCATTCTTGTCAATCTGAATCCAGATTCACTGGATTCTTCTCATAAACCGGCAAGGAAAAGTACGGCTCTCCAAGTGGTACGAGTCCTTCACAGAAACCGAGCGAAGCGCTATACTCCGCGATGTGCAATCGCACGTACTCACGCGGAGTTCGAAAATGTGCAATGTGGTCGACCGCAAGGACAACAAAATCGTGTACAAGCGGTACGCGAGTCTGTACTTCATTGCATGTATCGACGCGGACGAAAACGAACTCGCCATGATGGAACTGTTGCACGTATTCGTGGAAGTTCTAGATAGTTACTTTGGAAATGTTTGCGAACTGGATCTCATCTTCCATTTCACACGCGCGTACTGGATACTAGACGAAATGTTTAGCGGCGGCGAACTCTTGGAGTGTGACAAGTCGGCGGTTCTAGCAGCCGTGTATAGTAAGGACGCAGCCGCAGAGCCGGTACCTGAGTTTGCACCCAAAACCCCTTCGGGTGCGCACGTTGCTTCCGCCAGTCATAGCTCTCGGCACCGATGATGCAAGTATTAAACATTCGAATAACTGTTAAAGTTCATTCCGTGCGCTTACATCGGTTACAACGTGTTGCTCCAGCGTCTTCAGATATCTTCTGCGCAAGGTTTGAAGCTTGAGCGCTCTTTGCCTGGTCGGAGTCAGTTGATCGTAGCTGGACAATTATCTAACAAGCATAAATTAGAGGCGGACAATACGTACTGTGGGGAAATAGCCCAGACCAAAAGATCAATTTCTGGAGGGTGCGCTCTAACGAGACCTCGTTCCGGAATATGTGTACTCGCCATCGCCGAAATTCCCTTTCAAGTTTCACATGGTCCGTTCTTTCGCACGCTACGCTTTCACTCTCACGCCCTCGAACTGTTTTACTTGATTCTCACTACTCCGATAAGATTTATCAGAGATGACTACGCAGTCAAGCGATCGTATGATCCACTACCTCTCCAGTTCGCGCCTAGCATCACCCGACATGGCGGCGCAGCTTTGCATACAAGCCACAGAAGACCCCAACATGTACGTCTTCGGAGAGCTCTTGTCTGTGCATTCAATTCAGGCACTCGAAAACAATCCCGAGAAGCAGAAATATTTCCAGTTGTTGCGTCTCTTCGCGCACGGCACGTTGTACGACTATCAACAGAACCGCCATCTGTTCCCGCCACTATCTGAAGCACAGCTTCGTAAACTCCGTGCCCTGACGTTAGTATCTCTGGCACATGGGCATAACGAGCTGCGGTACGAACAACTCCGCAGTGCCTTAGCTGTACAGAGCACGCGAGAGATTGAAGACGTGGTCATCGACGCAGTGTACGCCGGATTAATACGAGCAAGGATGAATCAGCAAGCGGGCACGGTGGAGATTATCGCAGCAGAAGGTCGTGATGTGGTTTTTCCAGCCGGAATAGAGTCCATGGTAAACTCACTCAAACGATGTTTATCAAGGGCAAATCAGCTAGCAAGAGAGATCGATAACAAAATTGATTTCATAGCCACCAACACCAACAAGGCGAGAGAACACAAGGAAAAGGCGGCGGCAGAGCTGGATGCAGTTCGGTCGCAACTTAAGGTAGAAGCGTCGAGAGAAGCGAAATTCAACCGAATGCGCAACAAGACATCCGACGTCCCGACAGAAAACGACGTGTTACAATACTACCGTAGAGACTCATCATTCAGAACGATGCGAACGAGGAGATCGTCGCGCTCGTCCGACACGGATTCTTGACTCGGTTAATTGCACTAAAGTTAATATAGTACATGAGGCACATTTACTCATATTCGATCTCGATTTCATTAGCCAGTAGCACATGAGCGGCGAAAGCGGCGGCCGAAGCGATGACGAAGTAGCGATTCCACTTCCGTCGAGTAGTTTCTTCCTCAGATACTTCTGTTTCTCTATCCTGTTGCTCTCTGGCTCTTCTGGCAGCAGTGCGTCTGCATTCCTCGAGAAGCTGCTCGTTGTCGAGCTGGCCAACCAAGCGGTCGCCGTCGCGCGCGAAAAACTGTTGCTGCACGCGGGCGACAAAAGCGACGAGGTTGCTGAACTTGGCGACCTGGGCGCGAAGCTCAGTGCAGGGAAGAGGGACGTAGAGGACGGTAGCCAGATATCCGAAGACGATTGCGTCTAGGACAGAGGGCTCATCGCCATAAAAGAAGCGGTTGCGATCGCCCAGTCTGGTGGAGAGAGCGGCCAGAGCGATATCGGCGTCAAAGTAGAGACTGTCCGGACGGCGATCTGCGAGGTGACGGCGAACTTGGCGACGGTTGAGATACGGCAAAAGTCTGTTCAGGGGGAATGATGAGTTGCTCTCGAGAAGAGTGTGGTAGATGAGTTGATAATTGCTGTCGTTAAGATAGAGCTCGTAGAGCCTGGCAGGGGCGAATCGGGAGGTAACTAGGGTGGCGAAGGCGGTGCTTTCTGCGATCATGAAAGGGGTAAGATGGTGGTTGGGGTCAGGGAGCGTGATATTGGCGGTGAGCAGAGCGATGAGACTGGGAAGACCGGCGCAGACGGAGGGCTCAACACTGTCGGGGTTCTCAAAGATGACGACTGGG
This sequence comes from Gracilariopsis chorda, assembly GCA_003194525.1. Lineage (NCBI taxonomy): Eukaryota > Rhodophyta > Florideophyceae > Gracilariales > Gracilariaceae > Gracilariopsis > Gracilariopsis chorda. The sequence goes on from NBIV01000081.1 coordinate 139,799, forward strand.
AGAAGGTTCGCGGTTGTCATAGAGCGCGAGGCGCCGGTGGAGAGGGAGAAGTTTATGTTGCAGAAGCGGAGGAGAGCGATTGCGGCAAGGCCATCGGCGTCGATGGTGGGCAGCGCCCAGCCGCCGGACTCGGTGTAGATGCGGGCGGTGACGTTGGGGTCGGTCATGCGGGACGTGGAGCGCGCGTCGGACGGCTGCGCGTGGCGCGCGGACTTGCCGATTTGTCTTGTCGGCATTGCATTGGAGTCTGCAGCTCGTATGACGCTGCCGAGTCCGTCGCGCCCGCGCCGTCGCTATGGCGCCGCCCGGCACTCGAGACTGCGCTCGGCGCGCTGCCGCATAGCGCCACGTGGCCCCGAAGGCTTGTCACTGTATCTCTGAGAAATTCTCCAAGTCTTCGTCAACGAGGGGTGAGACTGTGGATAGCTTTTATAGTCCATGCCTCTTCTCGATACAAGAACGTCCATTCGGCCCTTCTTAAAGAGTTATCCGTCCCGTCAGCGCAGGTACACACGCGCTAACCCGCTCACAAACTTGCACTCGTGCTCTGAACTCAGCTTTTCCACCTCGCGCAGCTGGTAACGCAGCCGGAACTGGTCACCGTCCCCCAACGAGATGTTTCGCCTCGGCACCTCCTCCTCGTTCATCAGTGGCGCCACCTTAAGCTCCCACACCTTCAGTCCGCCGCTCCGCATACCCGACAAGTCGAACTTTAAGTGATTGAACACGTCGCGATTGGCCGCCACCCGGCGTTTCCTCTGCCCGCCCGTCCCCGTCCCAGCTATCCACTCCCCGCCGAGCGCTCTGATACGTCCATGCGCCCCGACTATCGCAACGCCGCTCCCCTTCTTGTGCAGCTCCGAGTCCAAATGCCACTGTCCGCATGCCTGCAACTTTGTTTTCAACCCCTCAGACGGAGTCGTTACCTCGCCCTCCTGATCCCGCCGTTCAAACTCCTTGTTTCCAAACGCGTCCACCTCGCCCTTTTTCAGACGCTGTACAAACACAAACATCTTCAGTTTCGACCACTCCGTATACAGCATCACCTTAAGCTTTTCATCGCAATCGTCCAACGGCATGCTTTTCGTAATCGTTCCCAGCACCTCCTGCAACAAATGCACAGCCGTGCCAAATGCCACGTCCGCCCACCGCTCGCTGCCAAAAATGTACGACTCGATCTCCTTCAGCGAGATGTACTCCAGTCCGAGAAGTTCCGTCGTGTTATGATATGCCACAAGCGCACCAGCCATCCGTCCAATGCGTAGTTGTAACGCGTACTTCAAAAACACCGTTCTCACCATATCGTAGAACTCACGCTCATACGAATCTGTCTTACCTTTGAGAAAACGTAGTTTGTGCGACGTGTACTGCAAGTAATTGGCGAGATCGTAGCGAATCTTCGCCACTGCGCGAGTTTTCACATCAAATACTTCGCCCGTAGCGGCATTGCGGCAGTCTATCTGAGCGCGTAACAGGAACTGTGATGCTTGTGAATAATGGTAAAACTGCTGTTCGTGACTGCTGGGCATAGCGTGTGGGTATTCTGAAGCCCTGCCCACTTCCGATTGTGAAGCAACGTACTTGCGAGTGAATTCCTCTGCTGAAGTGGTGAGCATGCGCTCCATAGAGTGACCCAAATCACGCAGAATGGAGGGACCGTTATCAGATCCTGAATGCGCATTAAGCGTGTAGACAACACGATCAGAGCGGTTGAGAGAAAGCGTAAAGGCGACAGGCCGTCTGTGGTACTTTGAAAAATGACTGGGGAGATCAGCCAGTTGAGCGGAAAGACCACCTAACAAATCAGTGTCTCGGTAGTTAGAAAGTAAATGATACATAGTGGCAATCGCGGGGGATATAGAACTGGTGCTGCTTGAATATCTGACCCCCGGGGTTTCCGCGGCGATTCGATGCAGGGTGAGATCGTCTGCAGCGGGCACGTAACCGGGAATGTTCCACCAAGCAATGTCCTCTGGCTGCACGATCTTCCGAATGTAGTCCTTATAGTAAAACGAGTGGCGATGGCGATGAGAAGGCCATCTACGATTTAGCGGAGTGGTTCGTTCTGGGTTTTTCAACAGCCAGGGCGCCTCGAGAGGGTACAAGCCGTCACCGCGTAGAACAACGTCCATACCGTGGGCGAGCTCAGGGATGATGGTAGGATCCTGGCCGCTGGGGATTTCGCGAAGATGAAGCGATGTGTCGATGAGCTGGGGCCAGGAGGTGATGTCCTGTTTGGCGTGGGCAAAGTTGGCTGGATCGTCGGGAAGACTGTTTAATTGGGACGCGATTGGCTTCCATGGTGGAGGGCGACGATAACCAAATACGAGCGGTTGGGCGGATTCGCGGGGACGACGCTTCGGATCGGCTAGGGACGGTCGTGCTGTTAGAGAACGCGCTAGAGACCGCGTGGAGGCACTGACGCGGTGTACGCTCGCGACGAGCATCGGATGAACGGTGTGGCCACTGTTAGGCGCATGATGCGTCCGGTCCGACGCTGATCACGGCTCGCATCTAAACGGTATATCGAGGGTCTGGGGTCGGACCTTTACGCCGATGCTTCAGCGGTCAATGGGGATACTCAAGTGTATCATGTTCCTTCCCTACGCGGGTATCCTTATGTACCACAGTATTGTCACTCTGCGTGACTTCGTGCGCATGACGCGCACTCATCAGAAAGCATTTGCGCATGCCCTGTCACGTCTCGGAGCTCGTAAAGTATGTCTTCGATAGTGATCACAGGCGCCGGTGATTTTTGAACTCGTTCTGTTCTACCGAACGTAAACGGTATCAGGGATAATCTTCGTTGCCTTTGGTGCAAGCGCAGCACGGTTTGACGGTACCAGCGGTATATGGCTAACCTTTTGTACCATACTCACTGCACTCACTTTGTCGCTCCAACCTCTTTCACCACTATCCTCTGTCCGTCCCCAAACTATATTCGTCCATCACGAACCTTCTGTGTCGTTTTCTCACTGCCATTTTTCTCATCATCAGTGTTTTTCTCGTGGACTCTCTGCCTTCAGTATCATTCAGAGCAAAAAATCTGACATTTGTTTCATCACCTCCATTCCCTCTCATCAATACACACATCATCTTTGCTCTTTAAGTGCAATCTTTAATCACTCTCCTGCACAAATTTTGTTTTTTGGTCTGATTTAAGTTCTGTAGTCCATGAAACAGCAGTCTAACATACACCTAAGTCATTCTGATCTGATCCAGAGTCGCCTTTGCGCTTAAGGATCGCGCTAATTTGGCGCTTTGTACAGTCTCCGTATTCCCTTGCTCCCCGACAATCCCAAACCCAGTTGTAGATCAGAACCCTTTCATTAATTAATTAATTAAGGAAGGTTCATAACATGTGCCGACGCCAATTTCAGACGTCCTTTTTGCTCGTGTCTCGTTTTGGAAGCATCTCAATTTGATCGAATAGCAATTCTCGCTAGTTTTGTACTCTTCCTTATGACAACATGAAGGACTCGAGCCGAAAAAATTGGTTAGGCTTACTTGATCTCTTCCTATCCAGGTGAATTGAACCCTGTGAGACTTTAGTGAACTGAACAGGTGCGACTGCTCTCTTGGACGTACTTTGGTTTTTACTATTGAACAGAATACTGAAAAGATTTTAGTGATACTCTAGTAAAAATGTCTCAAAGAAGTGACGTCGAAAGTTTTCTATTGTTCGAGTTGAATGTGTCTCCAAAGATGGAGTGCACCCCAATCAGGGTGTTTGGAGAGAGCACGGCCTTTGGACCAGTCTCTCCAATAGCAGACTGATCACCGCGCATATAAGCCGGTCCGACCAACTGCCATGCAGCGCTTCCTCTCTCTCCTCACCGGCTCCCACCAACTCGGCGTTCTCTAACTTTGGCACTCTAACTAATCCTCGGTACGATGGGTAATTTCCCTCCCCTTTCCTATTTGCTGCTTTTGTGTAGTATTGTCACTATTTCCTCGTCCGTGAAAGTTCCTCCCCGTACCGACGGATCCCCTTCACTCCGTAATGTAGATCGCGTAACTACTTTTATGAACGCCGGGCCTCATCCCTCTCTGTTCGGTTCAGTCGCAGTCACTCCAGCTCCGGCGGCAGCGTACAGCCCCGGAGTGCACCCCCGAATCCTTTTCGATGCCGACGGATGGCAACAACTGCTGTCAAGATACGCTGATGCAGATATGTTCAACCTGGACTCCTCCTGGTCTCATTTTGTGCGTCGCAGCTCGCTGCATTTCGCGTCCAACACTGTGATCCAGACGCTCGCCCACATGGAACGAAGCGGCGAAACTGCCCTGTACACGGGTGACGACCTAACCTCCGCCTCGCAAGAAACGCTCGATGCCCTCCAGCCGCTAGCAAGTCACGTCATGAACATGTCTGAGGGTCTCTATCAGAGTTTCTTCTTTTGTTCCTTGTGGACTAGTGTGAATGAAAAGGTTGTTGCGGAGCGAGGTGAGCCGGCCTCATTCCTATCGACTACCGTGGATGACTGCGTGAAGGCAGCGGTTGCGTGGTCCAAAGTGCTACTGGCACACCGTGCAGTCAACTGCGCAGGCGACTGTCCATCAGGAGACGCAGCTTCTCGGGCGTACCTTTGGGATGTGGACAAATGGTTTGAAGTGGCAAACGACTGGTTCACCGCTGGCTCTACGCTTGCTCTCACTTTTGATGTGTTGCACGACCGATTCACTGTGGACGAGCGCCGGTCCGTGCTCAGCGCACTGGCCATGCTCATGTACAAGAAGACGTCCTGGGGAACCGGACTGGACAGCTCGCGAAACTGCCCGAACGCCGTCCAGACCCCGCACCGCATCTTTAGCAACTGGGCGATGTACCACGGTCACATGTACATCACCAACCTCGCGCTCGAGGGCGAAACCGATTTCGACGCATATGCGTCGGCTGTGCTGTCATCCAGCGGGGACAACGGCTTCAACACGGGGCTGCATCATCGCTTTTCGGCTCTGATTGAGGCGTACATGACACACGCCGTATACCCTGACGGCTCTACCTTTGAAGATGCGTACACATACTTCATTGCACTGCGAGAGGGCTCGCTGGCGCTGGTCGCCGCCGAACGCAAGGGACTGAAGCTCATCGACTCTGACCGCTTCCGCGCTCTGGTTCACAATGCGGCCCAAATGATGGAACCGTGGCAGTGTGCTCGCATTGTTGGGCACTCTTCCGGTGGCGGCATGTCATATCCTGCGTGGGCTGCGCTGTTCAAGTACGCCTACCCCGATGGAGCTCTACCGCAGATGGTGTGGAAGCAGCGAATGGGTCCGGACTTCAAGAACAACAACCCCTGTCGTATTGAATGGTACCAGAACGCTATGCATGTCGCTATTCTTGGCCTTGAGCACGGAAGCTCTACGTTCGCGGAGTCACCGCAGGGCTTGGAAGAGGAGCATTTGCTGCACTTCCCGATGTCGTACTTCAGCCCTCGCCGGGGACTGGTGATTGCGCGTAGCAGTGAGGCGGAAACCGCACAGTACATTCACTTTGATGCTCGCCCGGACGCGATGTTTCCGGGCCATGAGAACGCCGATCGCGGTGTGTTCACATACACGGCGTTCAAGACGGCTTGGGTGGACGACTACTCCTGGAACTACAACATCGACTCCAGACGCCACTCTGTGATGCACATCGACGGCTTGGCGCAGGATGCAAAGGCACCTTCTGTTGGCATGATCAAGGTTGAGGACACCGGTGCAGAGATGATTGCAGCCGCCAACCTCACGTACGCGTACAACGTTCACTGGTCCCGAAACTGGCCATACGACACGGCGCCCACAGCCGCCGTGACCGTATACGAAGAAGACGGCTCGTACCGAAATGTAGGAAAGCGCTTTGATACCGAAGAGTACGGGCATCCGCATGACTTTGGGTGGCCTCTTGACGACGACGGAGCTGACCTCGGCTTCACCAGAGAGCAGTTCAACATGCACGGAGACCCGGATGTCGGGTTCCGAGGTATGTGGGTGTGGAAACGCAGCTATCGCGAGACGCCGCTGGACTGGATGGCGCGTTCCGTCGTGTTGAACCGAGCAGGGACTGGCCCTGGATTCTTCATGGTGGTGGACTCGGTGAAAGTTTCCGGGGCTGCGGCGCAAAACAAGTTCGAATCATACGTCATGCTCGGTGACACAGTACAAGTGGAGTCAGAATCATCGAGCTGTGAAGGCGGCCAATGCCGAGTGGTGCTGGTGGACGACGGAATCGCGCAAGTTGATGTTCATGTGCTCACGGTCGGAAACGCAGCCTCATACAGCACTCAGTTGTTCGAAAGTGATAAGCAGCACACGAGATTGATTGTTCGCAGCGACAACGTTCAAGAGGAAGTGTTTTGGATGGCGTTCCATCCGCACCTTGGGGAGCCCGAAAGGTTCTCTATGGAGCGAGTATCGAGCAATCTGATCAAGGTGCTTTATGATGGCGAGGAATACTATTATTCAGTTGACACCGATACCCATGCTGTTGTTCGGGCTGAAGCACCGGTGGAAAGCGCGCCGCCGTCACCAACATCCTCTCCGACTTCTTCTCCCAGTCCCTCGTCTAGCTCCTTACCGAGCCCTTCTCCCAGCTCTTCCGTTAGCGCCTCACCGAGTGCCTCTCGCAGTTCCTCTCCCAGCTCGTCCCCAAGCTCCTCTCCGAGTTCTTCACCGAGCAGTTCCCCATTGGCCAGTGCGTCACCGAGCTCTGTTCCGTCCATCTCGCCATCGGCTTCCGCATCAGTGACCCCTAGTCCTTCTCCCTCCACATCAAACTCCCCCATCCCAACGCCATTAACAACACCATCTTCGTCTCCATCTACGTCTTCTTTTGCTGCGGTAAGACGTAGGAGACGTTGGAGACGCAGGAGGTGGTGGGCATTTTGGCACTGGGGACTCTAACTGTCTTAACTTATTGTGTTCGTTTTAACTCTGTGAGTAAATACCTAATGCTGTGTTTGACCAAGTATCAACTTCATGATGGTTTCTTGTTGCACTCAATTGAAATACAAAAATGTCATGCTACATAAGATATGCATAGCTCTACACAGTTCAGTAAATAGGGCAAATCCACTTCTTTCTCGAATCACTCACTTTTATATCTACGTAAATACACGATGGCAGGCGGATGAGATAACAGTGCAATTGAAGCGATACAAATTTTTTGCGCTTAAACACGATCCTGGCTATGTTCCTTGGCTCGTGGATCCATGGCCTTGATGCGAATGCTGTCTCTTTGCTCTCGCGCTCTAGAATGGTTTCACAAGCGCAAAACTAGATTGCAATGGATTAATCAACATACTTGCAACTGATGCTGAACATTACCGTCTTATGTGTTGCTCATGAAACGAGGAAGAATTCCGTTTAAAAGGGAGAACCAAAGCCTTTAACCTTGAAGATACAGTATTCTTTGTGCTGGCACGGATCTTAACAGCGGTGAAGTTTCAAGTGGGCTTCAAGACAGCGAAAATTTGGTGTCCTGTCAGAATAACATCAGTTTATCAAATCTCATTCTGAGTTTCTGCATCTTTCATATTTCACAGCACTGACTATAACTGACTGAGTTAGGCTTCTCAAATGTGGTCAGTCATCATGGCATCAATTGGTACCGGGTTAGTACAAGGTTACCAGTTGGTAATAGTCCGAGCTACATAAATCCCTCAATACTTAAAAGAAGTGGCAAAACGACAAGGTTATTAACTTCTGACATCTTTTGGACAGTCCACATGAAAGCATCAAGAAAGATACACTTCAAATAAGTGAATTCGTGTTCTTCCGACAAATCGCAGATCATGGATGCAGCGCTAGCAAGTAGCCTTGACTCGCGGGATGAATACCTTTTGTTTCGAAACGGGCGAACACGATTTAAGAATGTAAGTTGATTCACGTGCACCGTTCTGCTGTAGCCAGAAGTGCAGCCTGAAGTTTGTGGGCAGCTGTAGCACCATAAAGTAAAGACAGTGAGAGAGAACGTCGAAGAAACTCATGAGAGTTTTAGGCTAGATCTACCCAAATAGTACCTTGTGCTCGTGTGGCTTTTAGAATATTTAATGTTCCCGGTAATGAATACATTAATTGGCTGAGAGCGTTACAAGTACAAATCTCGGTGCCGCCGTCGCGATCGAGATGGCTGTTATTACAGCGAACGAAGGGTGTAAGCAACAAGCACTGGTCAGAAAACCCCCGACGGAGGAAAGAATTATCTTGGGTAAATTATATCTACAAAGGTAAACAATCGGGACTGAAGGCTTTCCTTCCTCGAGTTTGGTACAGTGCATAGCTGTGACGTGCGTCTGGAAGCGTCAAGAAGCGCTTAAGGAAGAGCCAATATTTGAGTAAGATATCATAGAACGAATGCGTGCTGAGCATGTAACCCTCTGCCTTGGTATCTTGCCACGTGGGCCTGGCTCCGCTCCATGTGCTTCTGACGAGCCATCTTGACACGTGCCAGCGGCCAATCAGCGCTTAAGACATGTTTAGCGAAGTGCCATGGTTGGCCGAGAACGACCACTAGTGGCACTGCGCAGCATTTGGGGCTAATTCATTGGCAAACCACTTTTCTCCCACCGCGGCCGAGCTCTTTTTCGCCCCCCGTCGTTCTCCACAATCTGGAGTCCGGGCTAACTGGTAGCCTCCATAAAAGCGCATACTTCCTTCATCAGGTCTACAGCTGACTCCACCCCTTTCACCACCACCATCCCCCTGTCGCAGACCCTTCGAGTTTTTGTTTCATTACACAACAGTCTCCTCCCAAACCATGTCGACGTATCCAAAGCTTCTCTCGCCCATCGACCTGGGACTGGATCTAAAACTGGCAAACCGCGTCGTTATGGCTCCCATGACACGCGGTCGCGCAACTGACAAACTCAAGGCAAACGATGTCATGGCCGAGTACTACGCTCAAAGGGCGTCAGCCGGTCTCATCATTACAGAGGGAACTCACATCTCCGTCCTCGGTCGTGGATGGTTCCAAGCTCCAGACATCTTCACCGAGGAAGATGCAAAAGCGTGGAAAGTGGTTGCAGATCGCGTTCACAGTCATGACGGAAAGATATTCTGTCAACTCTGGCACACGGGACGTGCTAGCCATTCCTCTTTCCGCGAAGGCGTTCCAGGGTATGAAGGTGATATGAAGCTATCTGTCGCTCCCTCCGCAATCAAGAGAGGTAGCCACTCCGGTAAACAAGGCTTCACCAAATTACCCGGGCAGGTCGATATTGAAACACCGCGTGCCCTCACTACTGAAGAAGTGGACGCCCTTCCGGAGGAGTATCGAAATGCCGCTCAGCAAGCAAAGGACGCTGGATTCGACGGCGTAGAGATTCATAGTGCCAACGGTTACTTGCTCGACGAGTTTTTGCAAAGCTGTTCAAACAAGCGTACCGATAAGTATGGCGGTAGCATGGAAAACCGATTCCGCCTCTTAGATGACGTTATTCGCGCCGTGCTCACTGTGTTTGAACCGCATCAGGTCGGTGTACGATTTTCACCTAACGGAGTGTTCAATGGTATGGGGTCTGATGACTATCGTGAATCATTTTTGTACTACGCCCAACGGGTTGCTGAATACAAGTTGGGGTACCTGCATATCATGATTGGTTTGGGATTCGGTTTCCACAACAAAGGAGAACCGATGACTATGGCCGAGTTTCGCAAGGTGTACCCAGGAACGCTGATGGCGAATGTGGGATATGACGCCAAGTCTGCGGAAGAAGAAATAGCCTCTGGCAATACTGATATGGTTTCATTTGGTAGACCGTTTATCAGCAATCCCGATTTTGTTGAACGTTTGGCTTCTGGAGCGAAACTCAACGACCCTGCACCCCAGTCTGTATATTACTCTTCTGTTGAAAATGCCATGGCCGCTGATGGATACACGGATTTCCCGACCATGTCGTAAGGTCTTCTCGGATGCTCTTAGAAATGAGCATTGCTGTACTGGCGTTCGATCTGCGTTGACGAAGCGTCTTGAGCCTACAAGCACTATGCGATGAGTTGCACGTGCTTTCCAGCGGTGTTGAGAAAACAGGGTAGTTGGCTTGCTTCACGTCTTGAGGTACCAACGGTGCGCATTTCAGAGAACTAAAGCTCTTGACTTGTTTTTTATACCGAGCAATTCTACGGCTGGCTTCTTCCTCAGGAGACACTAGTGTGACAAATGATGACCCAAGCCATGATTGCGGGTCATATAACCTATCCGTGGTGAGAAGATGGATCTGCCGTGAACGTAGGGTGTCGAGAAGGGTGTTAGTGATCTAAGCGACTGCTTGGCACCGCAAGGAAGAAGAGGGAAGGAGTACAAACGTGATATTAGCAAAGCGCGATGAACTAGTAGTTAGACCAGAGTCGATGTTCATCAGTAGCATACCGTGTCACATGAAGCTGTTCTCGTTACAGCACATCCGATGGTTGTGCGTAGCACAATGTACTCCCTACGAATGTCATGTCTTAGAAGTCACTCGGGAGCTAACGTTGGCTCCGGAACCCTTGTCTGAACTAAGCGACTGCCAACTAGAGGCCACCATGTAAAGCGTCCGCAGATCAAGTTCCCGCATGCAGGATTCATATGGCATTGTGGTAGTTGCATACCCGCGCCCACATATACAAACAAACAGAAGCTTCTCCTAATGCACCACCGGGTCAAACTTGATTAGGATGGAATAACCTGTCGCACATGGCCCGTTCCAAATTGAACCACTGCTTGCAAGTCACAGACTGTACAGACAAAACTTGAAGCACGAACATAGTTCGATGAGGCCCGAGGTGTCGTTAAGCTCGTCCAGGCGAAATGAGTTGAAGTTGAAGCTGTTGTAGCTCATCTCTAGAGCTGCAGTGCCAAATCGCTCTTTGCCGGATTAGTACCGAGCTGAGGGACCATGCGGGAACGCCAGTGGCCCCGCTTTGGGCACAATGAATAATCCGCCCGTCGTAGTGTGCCGATTTTCCTGCTGATGCGATTCAGGAGGACGCAAAATGGATCCGCGACTGGGCCTGCCTCAAGAACTTGGCCTTCCTGGCAGAGACCAGCTTCTTAGACAGGTGGTAAGTCGAAGTCGGAATTAGGCTTCGTCCGCCCACAAGCAACAACAACAACGGACTTCGATGAGGAGAACACTTCCTGCCATACGCAACGTTCCTTTTAAGGCAGCGGAATTCGGCATCTTTCACGTACTAAGTTCGCTCTCTTCGCGCATCAAGTCTCACGTGGAGCCGTTCGATACCCTCCTGTTCGGCATTGCCACGGGTGCTTGCGTGGGTGCGGCCTTAGCCCCCCTTGATTTTGTCGTTACGCGATGTATGGCAGAGCCCACGCGGTACCGTGGTGTTTTGAATACTATTACCAAGGTTGTCAGAGAAGAAGGTGTGCGTGCCATTTTCAACGGCTTCGGGCATAAGGTTGTCCGAGAAGCAGCTTCTAGCGCATTGTTTTTCACTGTGTTTGACAATCTGCAACCGGAATCCCACTCCACACCACACTGAAGTACCGTACAGTATGCCGCCCGACTCGCTTTATTATCGCCATCTAACTTTCATAGCGATTAACACCATTGTCTACGAGGATAGTGCCTCATGTCGCAATTCTAGCATAGATATGTCCACCTAGGAACAAACAGAACAAGACTTAAAACTAATCGCGCCAACTTCAAATCTGGAAAGCACTCCGTACCCCTGGTTCCCCTGACGCCCCCGTCGAGACCCGAACGCAATAACAACCTGGCTCCATTCAGACTCATAAGATATTACAATGCTCGAGTCGTATCTTCAGAGGTAGACAGAACTCTGAACTTCATCCGCACCATCCTGCAGCGTTGTCCACCTACACTCCCCGCGCCAATGCCAAGCTTTTCTCGAAGATCCGCGAGAATGTTTTCTCAGGAAAGAAGAGCATTCATTTGGATGTGCTGACTCGCATAACACCGAGGCTGCTTTCCATCATGTTCTCCAGTTGCTTATCCATGAACACACGTACATTGACAGCTAGGGGCAAGCTTCTATCTCGTTTTGTCAAAGAGTAATGATATGGGACCTCAACATGGGACATTGTCGTCTTGACGCGTATCTCGTGCCTCTCAATGTAAGGATTCCGCTGCACTTGAGAACTTCTAATGAGCATTCCCCTATTACAACAAGGGGCCATGTGCATAGATTATGTCCGTTAAAAAGTTTTCGCAATCACGACAATGCAGAGTTCTTCATTGCAGGACATTCCTCAGACAGTTGTCTGCACATAATGCCGCAGTTCACAGGAGTCCAGAGAATATATCTTCCTGCCCAGTTTGTACGTCTACGTATTTCTACCGTCGAATTGCTCAAGAACTCGTGGGCCGCTGTGTGATCGTGACTGTGGAAAAAGTGCATGTGGTGTACATGACGTGTGGAAATGAGCACGCGGTACATGTCTAAAGGTGTCTATAATAGACGCGTTTTTGTACAACTTAGAGCTGGCCTTTGGGCAGACTGCATCGACAGCACTTTGTTTCATGCTGATGAAATACCGATACCAAGCCTTATCAAGAAGTCAAACGGGCCACCTCACTTGATTGTCGCCAACTTTACAAGTACGTCAACGAAAGATACGTGCATCATGAAGACGTCACCATGAGAAGCCTTGCAACTGGCCGGGTAGATTGCGTATGGCACACCACTATGATGGGCCTTATGAAATGGTTGGATTCCAATCGGATTGTGCGCCGACCCTGGATTCTCCACTTCTTCTCGAGCTTTACCTGATAAACCCGGGCTAAAAGGATTGCTTGCGAGAATCGCTGTCTGATTCCCAAAATGCAGAACTGTGCAGCTATCAAGGAACACTGGCTTCGCACGTTTCGTGATCATGAAACTTCACCTGACCCGCTCCTAGGGATGATTCCAAGTCCCTAAATGCAAGAGTGCACACGCCGATCTACGGTATGAGCCCGTTTTATGGCTGTGCGTCTTGCTAAACATACTTGCCCGCTGCCATGGGCGTCATTGTAGGTGCACCGCATTGTCCTACTAGTCGAACGCTCTTGAGCAAGGCTTCCTCTTCCCAGGAAAGCTAGAATCGTCGGGGTCCTTGACTTCGCAATAACGTTGACGCCTTTCCCCGTTGCTCACCAGGATATGGTAGTTGCTCCCTCCGAATGGCATTCGTGGCCTAGTACTCTGACAAGAAACTGTTGAAATCCATTTCACCCATCTGTGGCGTTCACAACTGGCTTGATTTTGGTTCAGACAAACGTGAGACCGAGAAATACTAGGTACCGTTGTACCCTGTATATGTTCAGAAGAAACTTGCTTTTCCTACGAATTTTCATGTTGTAGGCTGTCGCTCATGGCTTTGTAGCTGTTCTACGCCCATATCTTGATTACGAACGCAACGCAACCGATGCTACGATATTCACAAAAACACCTGGTTGCCACTCGAGAATTGTTGCAAAGTTCCGAGTTGCCCTCCGGAGAGGCTCACTTCCTGATCTCAAGCGATCGTGATAGATAACGATATGCGTGAGAGCTAAACCGCGAACTGCAGCCTCTGCCTTTGCCCACGCGATAACCCTTACATGCAGCCAGGCACATTTCATCGTGAGACCAAGAAAGTACAGGAATCAGTCAGCCACGAGAAAACTTCTGCATTTACAAAATCAACATCAAGCATGAGCCGCAGGAGGGCTCTGATACACCAACGCTTGTCCAGTTCAAAGATGACGTTACTTCGTTAGAACCATTGAGAACCACAGCCTCTTGGCAGTGCCGCTCTGCTTGTCCACATTGCCACTTGAGTCAAAACGTACAGGTCCATTCTCATAAGTACATAGAGTTTAGCGTGCTAGACGAAGACAAGCCCCCCTGTAGTGTGAGATTCTACCACAATGCCGTAATCAGGTAATGTGTGCCCATAAAGAAGAAGAAGAAGAAGAAGAAGAAGTGCGAGAGAGGCTTAGCGCTTGAGGGCTAAAATTGGTGGAAATGAGCAAGCCTAGAAACAGAGCTTGTTAGCCGTCGCAAACGGCAGGAACACCACTGATCTTCAGATAGAGACGGCTCAGAGCCTCCCATGGGGTTGTTGCATTTTGGAATGAAGCGTCCAGGGCTACGTCTGTAGCTACCTGAAAGACTTCTGAGTTGGCATATCTGTTGTGAGGCCATGACGCTTTTGAAGAACAGCACTAATACGCCACAAAAAGAGCGCTACAGGGTCAGTCAATACTTGCCCCAGGCCAAGCGGGTTCCATTCTTCTCACTGACGAGTCCGCAGAGGCGGGACTCTTGGCACCAATGGCAGATTGTTCGTGTACCGTCTTAACTTTTTGAACTTGGGGGTAAGCTAAGACCACAAGTCAAAATAACAGTTTAGCTGGTCTCCCAAGCAAATGTAAGGAAATTATACAGCAATTAATCCCACATGAGCCACAGAAGTTCTTGGCCTTCCTGAAAAGAGAAAGCTTTTACTGAACGCTCTCCTTCAGCTTGGTAATAGAAAGCTGTTGTCCACAATAAAGAAGAAGAAGAAGAAAAAAATAACAGTTCGGACGTCACCCACTCTCAAGAATTTGTCTCAGGAACCAGCAACGCATCACATGGGTTACGTTCTTTTCGACCGCTACCCAAAACCTCTATCTACGCAGGCAAATTTTGAGGCCCTATCTCTTAGCCTTCTCCTACTAGTAGAAAGCTAGAAGGCTAGCAATCTAACTCTCGTTCCTGTATGGGCGCACAGTTTCGAACCGTGTGTGCCAATGGAACAAACACTGCACGTTGTGCATCTCTCCGTATCCCAATCCCTCCAAGCGCTTTCCCCCGTCTCCCCTTGTACTCAGCTGCCTTTATCTGACACCTTCATCGCAAGGTTTGCCTCACGCTGTAAACGGTCCATACATGGAAGTGAATTTCCCGGAGTGGAATCTTGTTAGGCCATTGCAAAGCAGCACTGGCGGATTTATGTTCGAGCACTTGTTTGACTACGGTAATGTGCGATATCATGATCGCATTCAAAAGAACCACAACGTGCAACAGTGCACGGAGAACAATCTTCTCAGTCAAGTGGACGGTTTCTTTGAAGAAAAAGATCTAGGGTCTATAGAAGACGTCATCGGAGAGTGTTTTGATCTGTTTTGGCCGTTTATTCAGCTTCATGCTGAAGAGTACGATGGTCAAAGCATAGTTCGGCTGCAGCTTATTACCGTTGACGGAGAACTTCAGCTTTTCGAGCATGACGAGGAATTCAAAGAGTAAGATGGATCACCTGAACCAAGCGAGGAATTTACGCAGAGGATCAGTTTTATCTGACGCACGTGTGGGTGGTTTTCCCGCTTAGATATTCTAAGGCGGCGACCTTGAGCCGTAAGGGTTACTGATGTACCTGGTGTTTGCACGTTTCGGCGCTATCATTGACATGTGATGTGAAAGTGAAGTAGGAGTTGGGCAACCTTTTCTGTTGCCTATTGCGTCAACTTGTCATGTGCGCATCATCGTGACTGTAGAGAACTTGGGGTTCAGACAGGTGGAGTGTTGTGCATCCCTTTGTAAACTCAAAAGAGGCTTCAGCGTCAAATTTGCTTCTCTCAGGATAGCAAGTTTTGTGGTAAGCGGACAGGTAGATGACCAGAGTAAGAAAGGGTTCGGACTAACTTTTTGCCCAAAGAGTGCAGGGCTATTCCAAGGATCAATTACAGACACCGTGCCAATCCGCCTCGTGTGCATACCCTGCTGCTGTACCGCTGGGATTCATGCTTTTCCACGCGAGCATGGATCCGCAATTGCGTCATGATTGTCATGCTGAGAGTTTATCACTTGTGGCCACACAACTGAAACCATGTTGAAAGAGTTGCTTCGTTGCAGTGGAGTCGTCCGGGGAAGAGGAAGGAAGACAAGAAGGCTAATCCTTTAACCCTTTTAGAACTGCATCCTTTTTACAAAGGGTAGATGGCTAGCCAACCAGGAATGAACTTCACAAGGAGAAGGTTGTAATGATAGCCTAACCTTTACCTCGTATTTTTCAGTTATCAATCCCTTTTAGATTCATACTCCAGCTTTGCTGTACCCCTCAAAAGCTGCTCACAGGCGCGCTTACGTGTACACGTCTAGCGTTAATCAATGCTCATTTGCATTAGCACATTCGGCATACAGTGCACCACCCTTCTGCAGCCAGCGGTAGCTACGCTATAAAAAGCATGAAAGGGAGGTTTACTGTACGGCCTTTTACTACGCCCGCCTGTTATGCCCTCCAATCGTTCAAATCCATTGCTGTTGCTTCCTGGGATATGTATCTGATCTCGTGAATTCGTGAACGGTTTCCTCGATACGTGCGAAGCAATTCATGCAGCTTTTTCAGTGGAGAACAGAGCATATGTTCCGCTCTGCTTCAATCAAATCCCTGGCAGTGAAGCTTACGTAGCGAACGTCCCTTCCACCTCAAACCAGCACCATGCTGTTGGACTCACGGAAGCATGCATCATGCATCATGATGATGCCGTGAGTCAAACCCACAGGGCAGACATAGCATTAATTTCCAGTTTGTAATTCTTTGAAGAGATGACATTATTAGCCGTTCACGGCATTCACGTTCACACATGAACAGAGCATCGACATAAGACAGCTCAGAGCAGCCTCCTGAACGTCTACGAAGATCCACCTGTGCGAATCCCCATTTCAAGCTCTACCAAACGAATCTCTCCAACTCAGCACATTGGTTCTGTTCTCGTTCCAATGGGAGCTGCTACCAGACACCTTCCATGACAAGAATTCCTTCCCATGTCCGCTCTGGAGAGCATCCTTAGAATGAAATTCTCTGTTGTGTCGACCATTCGTGACCAACATCTGGACCGATCTCCTTTGAAGGCTTGATACTTCATGATCTTCTGTCTCTACAGTTTCATCCTCTCTGTTTAGATTCAGTCCATACCACCAGCGCAAACGATTTGACACATCAACCACATTTCAGAGCATTGTGATAAGGAGAAAGACGTACGCATCCATGCAACGCCAGTGTTTATTTACTTCTTGGTTTGATCCCTCCTTCATTCCAGCGTAATCTCTCTCCGCAAAGTCACACTGGCCCGTAAGAGACGTGCTGGCCTTCTTCTTGCGTCGCTGTTATCACTGTTGTTCAACGAGTTAACTCAGTATAAAAGGAGTCAGGGATCAGTGCATCATTAGAATCGTGTCCACTGAACTACCTCCTCAACCGCGCAACTCAACTCGGATCGATAACTGTTTCTCAGAACTGTTTTTCCACACCAGCCCCCAGATCACACGTACATTCCGTATACCAAACTTAATCCAACCGAGACCACAAGATGATGATGAAAGCAATTCTTTCGATGGCTGTGGTGATTTTCTCCGCCATAAACTGTGTCTCAGCCACGCATCTCACGAAGAGCTTCTACCTATCGCTGTCTCCGGAGGCACTGTTCGCCTTCGGAATTAAGGGTAACATTGGAGAAGGATGCGCCATTACTCTGAGTACCAACACCAGAACTGCATGTGATTTATACGTTAAAACCGCTACGGTTGGAGCTCGTGGATATCGAGGCTGGCCCCGTAATAGGCAGAATCTTGGTACCGGATGTGTTAAGGCTCCTGAGTTCCCGCGAGGTCAGACCTTCTGCTACTTCCAACGCAGCGAATACAATCTTCCGCGCTCGTTCCGTGCGTCGATCTGCACCGATTCTGGAATGACCAATGCCTCGAATCAGCTCAGGGATGCCATCCATAAAGGTCAGTGTGGATTGAAGAATTAGGTTCTCCCTAAGTTTGGATCCATTCGGCCAAAATATGCTAGGAATGGTCTTCTCGTCATGCTATCTACAGACCTTTAAGTGATCGTTTCTGAAAGCATATTCAGAAATGCACAGACGAATAAGTTGCATTCTATGTTGGTATGATTATGATACAATAGAACTTGACTCTTTTTAAACCTTGTTCAACAAATGCCCAAATGCTCTTTCATTTTATGCAGGAGAGGTGGTAAGCGGGCTTTCTTCATTATGAACGAATAGTACCATACAAAGACATCATGTGCAGTGAGTGGTCCCTGAGTGGCGACAGCTGGACTCTTACCCAAGTTCTTGCCATACACACCATGTACAAAAAGGAGGAGTTTACACTACAACAAATCACCCCTACAGAGTAAAAGATTAGCTGTAGAGTACTACTATATAGCCCATAGTTTGGCAATAAAACTCATGTTCTCAAATTCACTTCAGAATGGTTGGTGTTCCCGTAGAAGCTTGGTGCTCCCGTAGAAGCTTGGTGCTGATCTTTCCATGTTCCGAGATAGTAGCTAGTGAGCGCAACACGGCTGCTGCAAGGTGAAAGCAAGCAGCATTCATCGGCTACATTCCGGAGACATGAATAGAGATTGGTACTACAGGACAGAGAAAATCTTTCTTTCCGAGTAGCTTCACGTACATAGAGTTTAGCATGCTAGACGAAGAAAAGCTCCACTGTAGTGTTAGATTCTACCACAATGCCATAATCAGGTAATGTGTGTCCATAAAACAGAAAGAAGAAGAAGAAGAATGGTTGCTTGTTTGACTGTGTGGAACGGAAAAAGGGCTATCCTGAACTCAAATTTTTGTCCCCTTTTGTGAGCTGCTCCCTGCCTCGCAGTTCAGCTGCTATGCCCAGTTTCAGAGTATAGGTTGAGAAAGAGGGGTAAATTAGAGTTGTGGTTGCATAGAGCAAGGCCACATTGGTCCAGCAGTTACAAAACTGTGTCTGTGAGCTGTCTCATAGAAAGGCGGAAGCTTACACATTCAAGATCTGTCTGTCTCGATCTCACCGGCGACATAAAGGTCGCAGGGCCATCGGAGACAGAGGGAGCAGCAGATACACACCAGAAGGACATCTCACGATAATCCTGAGAGGGGGTCAACGTCCGAGAAGGGCCTGGTCTTTGTCTGTCGACTCCCTTACCAAGCTCTACGTCATTGCTACCAGATAGCTTGTCGACTGTTGATCTCAGCACCATTAAGTTACACCAACGATACAGAGCAGAGTAAAATGGGATGCGTTTTGCTTCCCTCTGATACCCAACTGCCAACAGATCTGAACAAGTTAGCGAACATATTAATACGTTGTGCTCAAAGTGGGACCACTGGCTTTTCCGACATGAACCAAAACATCACACCATACTGGAAGCAAAGACATGTCTTTCGAAGAAGGCCCAGGCTTCAAGGCTTTTGAAAGAATCGACCGACTTTTCATACAAATCGAATTCTTCATTGGGCACGTATCTAATCTATATCCTATGGCTACATATCTTGAGAAGCATCTACTTCGTGTAACTATCTTGAAAGGGCAAAGAAGAAAGTAGATCAAAACAAGCTGATTTGATTTGAGCGCACTACCCATTGTGTTCCTAATTCGGAGATTACGGTGGGAAGTGATCTGGGAAAATCCCTCTCTGGAAGAGGAGGAAGTTTTCTCCCCAGCAATATCGCCCTATGACACCATCTAAGAACAAAGCGATTAACGCCTTTTTCTATACCCAAGAGATATTTCTTCATCTTCTCCCTTGGCTGTAGGGCCATCTGCAACAACTGGGAAATACTTTACTAGAATCTGTTCTTCTGACAGGTCGATGATCCTCTCTTCTACAACTCATAGCGATAATCTTGACCCTTTTGTACCCATACTTACGCGTTTGTTCGACCACTTAGACCTGCTGCGCCCATTTGGAACTATACTTCTTCAATTCCAAATTCGGGACAGTCACGATCTTCAGTATCGATTTGATTCGTTATTGACTGATTGTAAGGAACCCAGCGCTTCAACTAAACATACCAAGTGCTTGTTAACACGTAAAAGCAGTATTGCCTCAAACAGTTGTGGTGTAGTTCGCATACGATTATCAGTTAGGGTTTTGTCAGCAACACACCATAAACGCTCGACTTCGGCGACAGATCCAAAGCCAGGTACGTTTATATGTATTACATATTATCATTGTTGGCCTTCTTGTAGAATCTGCCGGCAATCTCGGGCAATCTGAGGGGGCGATTGCTGAAATCGAACCCCTCAGATTGCAATCTCCTGGCCAGCCAGCAATCGCAGATTGCAATCCAATCGCTTGCGTTCCAGCCCAACCTGGTGTGTACGGGTCTAACTGCGCGATGAAGTCAGAATATGAGCTGCGCGCCGACGCTTGTGGGGTCGAAGACAAAGAGAGTCACCCACAGTTTGGCAACTACTTGCAGTAAATTAAAACCACTTTGCTACAACCACCAAGTTTTAGGCCGGTCGCTTCTCTCTCTCTCTCTCTCTCTCTCTCTTCTACCGGTACACTAGTTTAATTCCTACTTGGTGCTGAAAGCTTTAATTGAAAGTTTCGTTCTATCGCTAGGAAAACCAGCATTCGTTCAGGCCATTTTCCGATAATTTCATGAACACCCAGTCCAAGTCCATGTCGTTCACGCATAGTTGGCAAACAAAGTCTTCTCGATGAGGTCCTCAAAGGGTATCTTGAATCATAATGGTCTTTATTGTATCGGTTTAGGCTTTGGCAGAAGAGACATTCTTGCCTTGCTGGCACCGAAACGGCGAGATGGAGCTTCCCCAACTCGCCTTACCGCGCTGCATAGCGCCAGTACTTCCGGTGCACGTGCACAGCGCAAGCGATAGAGTGGGGAGGGGGGGGGGGGAAAGGCCCGAGAAAGGAGCGCGTCAGCGCGTTTCGAACAAACGGATAGGCGTCGCCGCTGCTTCGCAGCGAAGTCGGTCGGTTGCGACGCGGGCGCCGCCGACGACCTTGCTGCCAGGTTGTGCGATGTGCCTGCAAATACATTAAATCCTTTTCCGCGCGCATTGAAATCCTAACATCGTTTCACACTCCCGGTCTACATCTGCAAACCATTCGGTTCGCAGTACGGGCATGCGCGGTTCTTCCTCTTAATGTCGCATCTGCAAGCAACGCTACTGTACTTTTGCCTTTAGGAGTCAAAAGAAGCCGCTTGTAAACTTCTTCACTCCAACTGGCAAAGATATCACCTGACGACCACAAGGTTCGGTCCATAGGTTTTTGGTAAACGGAAATCTTTAGTCTACTATCGCGAACGCCGTCGTCCTGATCTGTACAAATAGTCTAATCTTATCTACATCCAATCCCAGAGAATCCGCATACCAATCTGGCGAATACGAAATGAAGAAGTCATGAGTCCCAAATCGCACCAAACGCAGGTATTCCGCGGGCCTCCATTCCATATACCACTTTCCTGGTGAGTTTCTGATTTGATATGACAATAACCGCCTCTGCATTACTTTCTCGACAGAGTTGATACGCTTTTTTCACCATATCAGGTTTACCTAGGGCTGTAGTATCATGTATTACGGCATCAGGACTAGAGTTGCGGATTTCTGTGACTAGTTCGTGGCCGTAGGTTTGCTCTGGGGTGCGTGTCGACCAAAATAGACGGGATGGTACTCTTTTCGCAAGCAAATGAGGCAAAACAGGACCAATTCCGGAACCGGTTGCGACGTACAGCACTTTGTGGAACAGAGTTTCCATGTTTGCCACACCTGCTGTCGGGATACCGCGCACCCAGAAATGTGACGGCGGCTTGTCTATCACTGATGAAGTCCAATCACCGGCACGAGATATAACAAGTCGAAAGCCGTTACTTCCAGGACTGGGGATATTTGCGAACGAATGCCATTCATACAAAGGAGCTATTGATATAGCCGATGATGAGCCAGGGAAAGTTTGCTTCACTCCTTCAAATTTCACGATTATGGCATGCGTGGAGGGTTTGGTTATTGTCACTGGAACCTTGTGTAAGTATAACCAAGGAGAGGCGATTGATACTGTGATGAGAAGTAGCAGGTACGGCGACACACTAGTGAAGAATGCCCGCGCCATCGACTGATCTGGTGACTTGAAGTCACGGATTAAGAAAATGGTGTGGATCCATACGAGAAGCAAAGCGCTCCATCCCATAAAGCGATGTGTGGCCTCGAAAGTGTTGTGAAACTTTGAACGGAATCTCGGAAGAGCCAGAATGACAATAGCCACCAGTAACAAGTCGATCATATATGTGAGGAAAAGAAGTATTTCAGACGGGGATTGAACTGCCCGTGAGGCGCGCAAAGCAGTTGCAGAGATGGTGAACAGGAGTAACCATACAGTCGCTGACACGGCACAGGCACTATGTAACCCACCGAAGTGGTATATCTTGCCTAACATCCAACGAATCCGCAATGGCAGTCGTGTCTTCGTACATGTTGCCAAGAAGAACAGCAAGTTGATGATTCTCTGTTGGCGGATCAGCACTGCAATCGTGATGTTGGAGATAACGAGATAGCCGATCGCTGGAAGGTTATCATGCCAATGCAGACTAGCGCCGAGAGCAAGTAAGGCAAGATTGAGCACAACAGTTAGAGCAATTAAGCGGCGATGCGTGGAGAACACTGGAAGGTGAAAGATTCGCTTGTGCTTGGGGTGTTTTGCTGGGAGCTTGAAGTCCTCAGCATCAGTTTCTGGATGAACACTGTGATTGTCTTCGCGTCCAGTTTTTTCCAGGTCCAATGTATCAAGGGAGCATGCGGTGAAGTCGGCTGAAGTATCTGATGTATGTCGAGATGAGGCCTCGGCTACAGGTGGTGGAAGAGTTATTATTACGGAGTTCATTACTGGGATGTTGATATGCTGTATGTACCGACGGGAGACTAGGTGCCTCCAGAAGACTTGGGAGGCGAGGGGAAGCAACGGGTGACGGGGTAGAAGAGACAAATACGGAGGGTAGTTTCACTCGCTACTATGTGCAGAAGTGAGAACGCGAGTGAATTGTTTGCTGAACCATACAAGTAGAGACCTGAGTAGAACAGGAAGGAATCCAGCGCTAATCTTATATCTACAAGACGGTATCAATGTTTGAAAGCGCGTACGCAATATTTTGCCCTCCTAATCGAACTAACTCACCCTTACCGAGATTGCGACTATGACGCACGGTGGATATTCACAGTCTTTAAATTACATCATTACATCACACAGGGCATGTACCATACGTTCCATATTAACTAGTGCAGCAGATGCTGTGTGACCCTAAGTATAGTCACTCGTTCATTTCGACGTCGAAAGTTCCGCTTGGACCGACAAAGAATAATCTGCAATTGTGAGCGCCACGTCACTATACTGTATCGTCATTCCACCTGAAGAACGGTTTTAGGTAGAGCTAAGTTAACCTTAGCGCGTGTTGTTGGCGAGAGCCACAGTTGACCGTGAGTCACAGAATGGCGAGCTGCACATGCGCCACTGTCATTTTCTCACCGAAAAGGGCGTCGAATGACAACGACGTCATAGCTAGACTGCTAAGCCTTACGTAAAGGGGTATCTAGGTTGTAGCCTTGTAACATTTTCGCTAAACGTTGTGATCTGTGGCAAGTGAGAGCTGAATTGCTCTAATGTTCCTGATTGCCACGTGAAGCTACCATGTGTGCCCTCACGTGGTGCGGACAAAGTATTCTGTACTAAGAGTAGAGGGTTAACCCTTACCAAAAAGGGCTAAAAGGTTTCATCGTAAACAGGGACAAAGGCTCTTTCACAGAGCACCCCGCCATACCTCCACATGACTTGCTCTGGCATATGAGCGCGACTTTTATCTAAACTATCTTCTATCTAAATCTTGGGATGCAACACGCAGGATTCTGCTGTGGGCGTGGAAAGTTCCGGAAGTCCACTGTAGGATAGGCTACGAATGGTGTGGATGACTGCATACAGTCACGAGTGCTGTAACTTACGGCATCGTCCTGTCTTCCTTGTGAGTGAAAGGTCCTAGCTCCTTCTTTTACTTCGTTCTGCTGCTGCCTTTGACTATATATCTAATCTCCACTGTAATGCTGTTTGGCTTTGAAAAGGCGCAATGCAGCAATGTTCATGCGTCTGCTGTTTGACAGTCCCCGGTTGCTGCATTGCATTGCTTGCTGTGGGGAGGGGGTGTAACTTGAAGACGCTGGCAAAGGTGGCGAAATCGATCCCGATGAAGGGGTTTTGTGAGAATGTCCGCGAGCATGTTTTTCGTTGCTATGCGATGCAGTTGGATGTGCTTTTCTGTGACGTGATGTTGAAGATAATGATGCCGTAAGTCCAAGTATTTTCTGCGTTTTGTGGGGGCTTGATTTTCCGCTATGAGTACCGCTGATCGACTGTCTATGTAGTGTGGTGTTGGGGTTTTGTCGCGGATGTTGATCGTCTGGAGGAGTTTGCGTAGCCATTGCGTGTGTTGAGTAGCGAAAGTAGCGGAGATGTACTCCGCTTCGGTTGTTGATAGCGCGACTATGCTTTGCTTTTTGGAGCACCAAGAGATTGGTGTCTGCCCGATGCAGTGGACATTGCCGGAGATGGACTTTCGGTCTTTTGCATTGGCGTAGTCTGCATCACTGTATGTGCGAAGGTCAGATTTGTGGTAGTCTTGTTGTGTGCGTGGGGCTGTGTATCGAAGTCCATGTTTTTGGGTGCCTTTGAGATAGCGGAGGAGAGCCTTGAGTGCATGCCAGTGATGAACTTGTGGCTGTTTCATGTGTTGCGCCAATCGATTGGTGGCATATGTGATATCGGGCCTGGTGCAATCCGTAATGTACCTTATTTCACCAAGAATATGGCGGAAGGTTGTAGCTTGTGACGGTGGGAGTGGCTGTGTACTCTGTTGCTGATCCAGCGTTGTGGTGTGTGCATAGGGGGATAGAGTGGGGTTGCAGTTCGTCATGCCTGTTTGTTTCAGTATGGCTGCTATTGCATCTGGTTGCGAGATGTGGACGCTGCCAGTGGGGGTGTAGGTGATGGTCCAATTCAGAAAGCGTGTGGGCTTTCCTAATCTCTTGACTTTGTACTTGGTTTTCATGGCTGTGTATAGTTGGTCAATGAGGTTTGTTGTTGAGGCCAACACGAGAAAATCATCAATTGTGGTGCTGACTAGGATGATGCCAGCCGATGTGACCTTGATGTAAAGGCATGGATCATGGTCGGATGCCACGAATTTGTGTGTGAATAGGAAGGTTTTGAGTCCCCTGTTGTAGTAATATGCCGCGGGTGGCGAACCGTAAAGGTTACCCTTGAGTTCACCGTAAGTGCTGTTGTGTTTCATAGTGCCGTCGAATAGTGGCATTTGCCGAACATACACGGGTTGATGGTGGTCATACTTTTCATGGAGGTATGCGGAAGTTATGTCAAAATGTTCCAGTGGCATTTGGTGTTTGGCATGGAGGGCAAATAGTAGCCTCTGTGTGGTGCGGTCTGCCGTGTATGTGGTGGTGTGTTTGGGATCGTAATGAAGACCCGGTTGCATGAGGTCCCCTCTGAGGTTACAACGCGCTTTTCGTTGTGTGACGTTTCCATTGTTTGATCTTTTGTAGCGGTAAAGCATCATGAGCGGAATGATCATGGGGGTTGGTGGACGGAAGTCAGGTGGGAGCCATTGAATGCATCGGTACTTGTCAAGATTATGGAGCTCAGTATCGTGTGCGTGTTGCCAGTAAGTGGCATCGGGGTAATTGCGCGCTTGTGCCAACGTAGCTGGGGGTGGGGTGTCTATGGCAATTTTTGTGGGAACATCTTTGTGACGGGATGTCGCGGTGTGAAAGGCTTGTGTGGTGGTGGCTGTGGGATCCTTGTGTTTGTGGTGGGGTGTGAAGTCTTGGCCTCTTATGCTTTGATACTGAGATGTCCTCAGGTTGAGTACCATAATGTGAGAAAGGCTTTCGGCGTACATGTATCGGGCGGGATCGGCTCGTGGTTGCAGTTTCGATTTGGGCGCGTATATTGGAATAGTGCCTAGTTGTCCAAAAGTATATAGCCGTTTGATTGTGGGTTGTTGGTTATGCCATTTGTGATATGGAGAGGTGTTTATGGCAGAGTGATGTAGGAGGTTATATTTGAATATGGCGTCACGAGCGGCATCCTCCCAATAAGTATCATCTAGTCCACTTGTGTTTAGGTTAGCTCTGACGGTGTTCATAATAGTGCGGTTGATTCGCTCCGCTATTGAGTTCTCTTGGGGTTGATGCGGGGTGCGAAGATGATGAGTTACTTGATGCTTTGCATATATGGCTTGCATGTTGGACGATGTGTATTCTTTGGCGTTGTCACTCCTAAAATCTGTAAGCGGAAGTTCCATACGTTGGCGAATATGTTGGAGTGTTTTGTCGATGTGTTGAGGGATATCCTTGCGGTTACGTATAAAGTGCGCGAGGACGAAGCGACTGGCAGCGCATATGATTATGAGGATGTGATTGTTTCCGTGTCGAGAGGTGGGCTTGATGGGGCCGCATGTATCCGAACTTACATATGCGCCTGGGGGATATGGATGTGGCGTTCTTTTGTGTGGTGATGGGTGTGCCTGAGCATGTTTGCAGGCACTGCACGTGATGGGTGTGTCATACGGTAGAGACGTGGGCATGGTGGGGATGAGGCGTTGCCGAGCTGTGAGTTTGAGTTTGCGTGGATGTGCATGATTTAACCTCAGGTGCCAGTTGTGTGCTTGGATCTGGAGGGTATTGGGGGAAGTGTGTCGGTCTGGGTATGTGAGTTGTTGCAGAGATTGGGTGTTGCGGGTAGTCGGGTGTGTGTTGTTGATCTGATGGGTGGTAACTGGAGGCAGTAGTGCTGTCTTTTTCGTGGTGCGTGAAGGATGTGGAGAGGGGCGGATTTTGGGTGGTGTCTTGCAACTTTTCGGTCTTTTATAGGCTATGGTTCTGGAGGTGTATGCTCGTGTTTTATCCGGTATGGTTCCGGACAGTTCATATTGGGAGTTTTTCCATTTTGCTCGTGCGAGAAGTTTGTGTGGCATGCGGTGAGTGTCCACTATGTATCCGTAGTGGGGTGTGAAGTAGACCAGGCCATATCGATGGGCCAGGTCATGAACCGAAAGCAAGTTATGCCTTAGATTTCGGTTAACCACTGCGTACGTGTTAATGGTGTTCTTGCTCTGATGCGGATGGATTTGGAGCATTCCATGGTGGCTGCAGGGGGTCTCCTGGTTGAGAGCGGTGTGCGTTAGTAAGGTTTGTGTGAGTTGTGTCATTTTGGATGTCGGTGTTTTGAGGTGAGTGGGGTGTGCTCCGCTGTCCAGTATGAACTTACCGTTGACCTCGGTATGCATGTCGGATAGTACGTCTGCTTGAGGCTGTGGTAGCGGATGCTGCACCGGTGGATGCGGGGGTTGAGGGAGAACATGGTACTGATATGGTGAGAATGTGGGGGTGGTCTGGGTGAGCATTGCTTGCGGTTTCATTTGGCGGAATTTTGGGTGACGAGGGTCGCGACATTGGGCATCGGTGTGGTTGCACGGTCTCCCGAAGGCCATGTGAAATTGACATAGTTGCTGTGGCGGTATCCTTTGCTGTGGATAATAGGGCCGACGGTACTGACGGCGATTGATGTTGTATGGTCGAGCTGCTGTGCCGTAGTCCCCGGTGAATCTCGTGCTCCTGGGTGCTGTCGAAGTGACTGTAAGGAGTGGGTGGTAAAGGTTGTAGAGTTCTTTGAATGTGCGTGTAAATGTCTTGATAGTTGTGGGTTTGTTGGCCAGGATGGGTCCTAGAATGGTGGTGATGGTGATGTTGTTACGAAGACCGGCGATGAGGAAGTCGACTGTTGTGCTCTCTTCGGAGATGTCGGGGTATTGTGCGGCTATCATTTTCTGACGGACATCCGTGTGCTTCTTAATGTATTCGTCGATAGTGGTATTGTCTTTAAAGGTGATACTTTCTGCTTCTGTTTTGAGGTACTGATGATCTTCTTTAGAAGATTGTGTGATGTGGCGGATGATCTTTTCTACAAGTTCATGCGGCGTAGGACGTTCACCTGGGACTATGAGCAGTCCTAGTATCTTGGACGAAACGCTGCTGAGAACTGCCGCAAGAAGTCTATTCTTCTTGCCGTAGTGGTTCTGGAGAGCCTCGGGTTCGATCGGTGCTGGTGGGTTTTGGTCAAGATGCTCGGTGGCCTGGATGGTGGCTGCATAGGTTTGGAGGGCTAAGTACCATGGTGCGTAGTTTGATGCGTCCAGCTCGGGTATGCGGTGGAGCTTGTCGTGTTCCATTATGAGTGGTATGTACGATAAGGGATTGAAAGTGTGGCTGTATACTTGGTGAGGCGTTGAAATGCGAGTGTGTGGAGTAATGCGTTCACTATATTGAGTAGTGTCTTTGGGGTGGTGTGTGTCGTTGGCGGTGTGGATGGCGTTTGTGTAAGTTGTAGAATGTACGGATCTTGACGTAGTGCCCGTCCTTGGCGGCGAGCTTGGCGTTGGTGGTCCGTTGTGTCGTATTTGTTGGGGAAGAGGATGGAGTTAGGTGCTACGATGTTGGTGATCGTTGCGTGAGGCCCATAACCTGTGAGTGAAAGGTCCTAGCTCCTTCTTTTACTTCGTTCTGCTGCTGCCTTTGACTATATATCTAATCTCCACTGTAATGCTGTTTGACATTCCTTGCAACAAAAGTGGTTGCTACTGTACAACTAGTTCACTGCAAGTGGTTGCTAAATCGTCGATAACTCTATTTCTCTTCAATCCCACCAGCGTCGGCGCGCAGCTTTTGTATTGACTCCATCGCGCAGTTTGACCCGTACGCACCAGCGTTTCGCACACCTAAGCGGCCTGCTTTGTTCCTAATCGATAACCAACTGTGTAGCTTTTTAAAAACACGTCACCAACTCCGAGCCTCTCGTATCAAATACATTTCTGCGTACCTAAGGGGCCTGTTTTGTTCCTATCCTTGGTAGTCGACAACCAACTGCGTAGCTTTGAAGGCTTCACCAACTCCGAGCCTCTCGTATCAAATACACGCTCTTGCAGGCCGATTGACATCGTCTTCTCGTTGCTTCATTGCGATACGATTCCATCCCACATATCGCTATTGTCTTCCACCCCCTGCACACTCCAAAACATTGCAAGTCTTTGTTGCAGCTCTCCTAATCCTTGACCTAGAAGGTAGCAGAACGAATATCGTTCTGACGTCTTTCCTAGTACCTACAGAACTGCTGCGACAACGACAGGGGTGACATCACGGTTGGGGAGAGCTGTCCACTTTCATTCGTTTTGGAGTTGAGTGGAATGCAACAAAGAAGTTACGGTTATGGACGGGGGTTGAGGCGTTTGGAGGATGCGATTATGGATGTTTGGGTATCTTGTTTGGACTGGGAGTTTTGGAGGTTATTATTTCATTTACATTTGTAACATTCTACCAAGGGTAATTTCTCTCAAACGGCGCATTTCGCTGCGAGGAGCGTTCGCCACGTCTAAAACAGCGACACAGAAACTTGGCAGGTAGCGATCGCTAACCTTAGTAGTCTACCAACGATATGCAACGCACTGCACAGCTGAAAGCGGGGAGATATAACGCCAAGAAGTGCAAAACTGAGCATATTGGACGTGACGAGGCAGTTCCTACGTAGTCATGCCCTATGAGAATAATGTCTGAATCAGAAAGCGTAAGGCACGTGGAAGGCAGACGTGGTTGCATCATCACCTTCGTGTTGCGTGCTCACTGAGCACTTCTCAGTACCTGTAATACCCTTCGTAGTAGTAAGGTCACAGCTCACAACCTTGCGACAGCGCGTGGAGATCTCGTTATTCCATTTAGGTCGCGTACAGCGGCAGACAGAAAGTTGAAAGCAGAACAGGCTACAGTTCCTTTTGGCGGTTTCATACAAGGGATAAACGACCCGACGTCGATTTGGATGCTTTTGAAGAAGAGTTTTGGTTGGGAGCTTTCTAGCTGCAGACAGTAATCTTGCTGAACGTTGGCAGGGGTAAGCTAAGTCGTGCGTACAAGCAAAGAATCTACCTAGAATGGGGGATCAAAATGACGTGCCTAATTTGGTGCTTGAGAAGGACGAAGGTTGTGGAGTTCGACTTCTTGTACTGAATCGCCCTCGCGCAAGAAATGCACTGAATCGAGCGCTGTCGGGGGCGCTTTGTAGCGCTTTACGACGTGCCGAGGAGGAAGAGCTCGTGCGGGTGGTGGTAATCAGTGCCGCAGCTCCTGTTTTTTGCGCCGGCGCGGACATTCACGAACTACGCGCTCTAACGCCCGGAATTGCATACGAGCAACAATGGCTACAAGACTGGCCGAAAGCGCTGCACAGTATGCGAAAACCAGTTGTGATGGCTGTTGATGGGGTTGCTTTAGGTGGGGGGTTTGAACTTGTTCTACTGGCGGATGTGGTTTTCGCGTCGAGGAAAGCGGAGTTCGGATTGCCTGAAGTGGGACTTGGAACGATTCCCGGTGCGGGGGGGACGGTTCGACTGGTTGAAGCTGTTGGAAAGGGTCGCGCTTTGAGTATGATGTGGAGTGGAGAACGAATGGGAGTTGAGGAAGCTGCACGGTACGGAATTGTTGCACGAGTTTGTGAAGATGACGTTTTGAAGGAGAGCTTGGAGTTTGCGAGGACTGTTGCAGGACGGAGTGTAAATGCTGTTCGGATGGTGAAGGACATGGTTCGAGCTCGCGAGACGGAGTGGGGAACGAGACTCGGAATGGAACAGATGATGTACTATGTAAGTTTTGGAACGAATGAGTTTAAGGAAGGATGCGAACGGTTTGTGAGGCGTGGCAAGGGCGACCGCGGAGGCAGGTAACAAGGGTTAAGCAGAAAATTGCGCGAGGGGTCTGTTTCTCCGGAGAAGAAAGTTTGTGAGCATTGAATACGCGGGTAGGGAAGCTTCCTTGATAGCTCACGATTGTAAAGGCTTTATCGCATGGTAAAGGGTTAAAGGTTTAACCCTTACCCTTCTCTAAGCTGCTGCGCTCTAAAGTTTACACAGACCCATTCTCCGCCACTTAACCGCACCACAGCCCAAGGCTCGGAAGCATAGAGACTCTGATCGGAGCCTACACGCAAGCGAGAAGCCGGAGGGGGGGGCGCATCTGACGCAAGGAGGTAAGGGCGATTCAGGGGCAAACGTCAGCGTCGAAACCATCTTACAGTTTGAAGACACTGACACGGCGCACCACGGCGCGCGCCGACGAAAGATCAGATGCGTCTCAAACTGGGCGATTTGTCGTGGCCATCTTCGCGAGAATTGTTCTCCCGAGAACCTCGCCTCTGTTACGTCACGCCCGACGTTCTCCTTCGTCATCATGGCGCGCGCAACGCGCGCGCCATTGCTGCTGTCTTCTTTACCCCAACCCTCTTCTTCGTTCCGCTTTGGTACCGCAATGCCCACACCAGTCGCCGGCTATTTCAGCCGGTTCACTTCTCCGAACTTCCTCCACCTTCACCCCAACCCACCCGTCACATCGCACCAAAATGAGCCTCTCCATTTGTTCTCAAAGCCCAGCCCTGGCATCTCTCCCTCCTGCCCATCGGAAACTGTTCTGCCAGTTCTCGCAAGGAGTGGCCACAACTCCCTCACATCCCACAATCACAGCTGCAATCGACTATTCCATCAGCCATCACCCAAATCTCATCGCCGCTCACACTCTGCTTGCAGATGGTTCTCTTCATCCTACCGACCATATTTCCTATGCTACATTGGGCAGACGCTCCGAAAATGTCGCGGCTGCCTTACAAGCACATGGCGTCACTCCCGGCGAATCTGTCTGTCTGTTTCTTTCCCGCGGTATCGACATGATCGTCTCTATAGTCGCAATACTTCGTATTGGAGCAAATTACGTTCCGCAAGATGCTCGTATCGCGCCACATGACCAACTAACTCGAGTTGCCTCGGCTACGAAAGCTCGCATTGTGCTTACCTCCGACGCCCATATCCAAAACCTGCCAACATTCACCCAAGCTCAAGTTCTCACAGTACGCTCTGCAGAACAGCAAGCCCGTCATCTACCCCCCTTCAAAAACCCCAAACTGCCAGTGCAGCCATCAGCAACATGCTACATCATCTTCACATCAGGCACAACAGGCCTTCCCAAGGGGGTCCAAGTAACCCATGGAAATGTCGCAAACGTATTGCTTACCGATCCAATGTCGCTTAACATGCGTCCCGGAGTACGAGTTTCGCAGATTCTTAGTATTGCCTTTGACATGTGTGCGTGGGAGGTACTTGGATCTCTATCCCATGCCTCAACCTTAATAATTCGTCATCGTAACATTTCGCACGCCGTCCAACAAGCACAGGTTGTAATATCAACTCCCTCTGTGTTGGGTACCATTGATTCTTCGCGAATGCATCATGTGAAAACTGTGGCCGTTGCTGGTGAACCTTGCCCAAGAGCGCTCGCCGACGAATGGAGCCAGTTCTGTACTTTTTACAACTCGTGTGGACCTACGGAAGTTACTATTATCAACACTGCCAAGAAATGCAGTGTTTCCGATGCTCGTTTTACCATCGGTAAACCCACTCCGAATAATACCGTGTATGTACTTGATCCGCGCACACGGCAACCATGCAAAATCGGTCAAGTGGGCGAAATGTGGGCTGGTGGAGACTGCGTATCAAAAGGGTACCTGGACAATGAACAGCTTACGAGGGAGCGTTTTGTGCATGACCCCTTTGTTGGTGGCCCGGCACGCATGTATCGCACTGGAGACTTGGGCAGATGGACTACTGATGGAGAGCTTGAACACTTCGGAAGGGTTGATGAACAAGTGAAGGTGAAAGGTTTTCGCGTTGAACTGGATGGTGTTTCCTCCATTATTGAGAGCAACCCACAAGTCAAGAAGGCTGTTGTACTCAAAGTGAACGATGCACTCGTCGCGTTTGTCACACCTTCGCATATCATCCCTCAACAAGTCATGCACACCGTCAAGGATCGTTTGCCGTATTACTGCGTACCCTCTCAGATTCTTTGCATGGATAAGTTTCCCAGAACTGGAAACGGAAAAGTGGATAAACGAGCTTTGCTGCGTGGATTGGCCCATTCACATCCAGCCGTTCCAGCCAAAATTGAAAAGGGTACAAAGAACTTGATGGGAACAGCTGACCTGATGAATAATCCCAGATCTACTTGGATCGTTCAAGCAATCGTTCAAAACTTCTTCGTAATATCTAAGTTAGTGAGAAACTTGCTAGCCCTTGCGCGTGACATAGCTTGACCAGTTTGAAGAGTTATCTGGATTTAATATGTTTGTATCATGATGTGTACAGGAAGCTTTTCGACAACTTCTATGGTTGGCGCAAGTTATCAGAAACCTTAAGACATAGAGATGCTTTGCTCCGAACTAGTAGCAAGATGCTGTGGATAGAGATGTCGCGGAAACTGTGTGGCGGTCCCATTTTCCGCCCGTCGTAATGCAGATGTTCTTACAGACGCAAATCGAAGATAATTCGAAATGAATTAACACCTTTTCATTAGTCCTCTCCCTAAACAACTTCGAACCGGAGCTCACTACTTTTGTAGCAGGTCGAAGTAGGACTTTGTCCCTCACACTATAGTTGACACGCGACAGCAGTTATAGTAATAGGGCATCATACCGGATAACGGTTTCAAGTTGCTTTGGGCACGGAATGAGGCGTGCTAGGCCACCTATGGAGGTACGGTGACACAGTACGAGTACAGCTTACACGTACAAGGTAATTTAGGGGGGGAGGCTGAGTGTACTTGTAGGAAAAACAGTAGCAACTCCACC
Organism: Gracilariopsis chorda; assembly: GCA_003194525.1. NCBI lineage: Eukaryota > Rhodophyta > Florideophyceae > Gracilariales > Gracilariaceae > Gracilariopsis > Gracilariopsis chorda. The sequence goes on from NBIV01000081.1 coordinate 173,283, forward strand.
AATCAAAAGCACGAATTCACCCTTGATCAGCGAATGCAGTAGCCCGGGGGACCGCTTCCAACGTGTGCCACGGCATGATTGCCAATCAGCCAATCATAAGTAGGAGTTCACCCCGTCACAGCGTCCTGATCCATCTATAACCAATTAAAAAACAACAAGTCATAGCAGTCCACATTCAAACTTGGCAAATCGCGCGCTTTTCGATACTGATAGCACCAAGCATTTTTATCCACCAAAACACCTTTTTTTGAGCCCCAAAATCTAACAAACTGCCCTCATACAGTGCAAGCCATAAAGATAGGATAACCCTCATAACGGGGTAATTTGGCAAATGGAACAATTTGGCAAGACATAAGAGCCACACATTGTCCCTGTCAGTTTCGGCTTTATTCAGGTCACTACTGGACTGCTACGTCATTGTCCACTCCTTCTGACTCGGTTCTGACTGTTCCACAGTCTAGTAGCGGATGAAGCACAATGCCCGAGTCCATGAGACGCCAGACGGCTCGTCTCAAACGCAGCAAATTGCAACGAGCCCAAGAGGGAAAGGCTCGTAACCAAGCTTTTCAATTGCTGCAGACGAATGAGAAGCTTTCCAGCATTGTCGCACGCTGTTCTGTATCCCTCACAACGCTTTACCGCATAAGACGAGCTTGGAAGGAAAAGAAGCAATCACTGTTGCACAAACTTTTGAGTCCTGTAGACTACCATGCAGGACGACCATCTGTCTTGAGCACACAAGAAGAAGAAATGATTGTGAAAAGAGTAAAGCATGCCGCCGAAAGAGGCTTTGCATTCGATATCAATCACCTCAAAGAAGCTATGTCAACTATAGCAGCGGACGGCAGACACAGCTACAAAAACGCTCTCCCATGCGATGACACAATCCGTAGCTTTCGTGCACGCCACCGCGACATCACGTACCGAAAGACAGAGAATCACTGCCATCGGTACTTTCTTGGGGAGGACTTAGAACATGTCCACACCCTCGTTCACCACCTGAAAGCTTTGAAACAAAAACATTCCGACCTGTTCCAAGACCCAAGCCGCATCTGGAACTTGGACGAGACCGCAGTAAGCGCAGATTACGGAAAGCGAGGACGAACTTTCTCCGCATCCGCTTCTAATTTGGGTGGTAGGCGGCACAATATAAAGGACAATGGAGCCCACCTTACTGCTGTGGTAATTGCCTCAGCATCCGGTCTAGTTGCTCCACCCTTCTTTGTTGCGTCCGGAAAAAAGGTGATGCCGCGGTGGAAAACCCCGATCCCGAGCAGCGCGAAAGTCCACCTACCAGCCAGTCTACGGTGGTTGACGGAGAACACCTGGATTCCGGATGGAACCCATATCGCGCTAACGACGAAGGGGTCAATGACAATGGAGATCATGCCCAAACTCATTACGCATTTCAACGAGTTCTGCCGTAAGTTTGTGACACCTGACAAGCCCGTCCTGCTGCTCCTTGATGGCCATAGCTCCCGTAAAGGTGCCGAGTGGATCCTGTACTGCCATAAATATAACATAATTGTTATCCAACTTCCGGCAAATACATCCCATTTTCTGCAACCTTGTGACGCAACCATTAATAAGAAGTTCAAGGAAAGGACAAGGCAGGTCAGAGATGTGCTGATAAAAACTGGAATGTATAGCAATGCGAACATTGCATTCAAACTTAAGCTGGGTGTTGCAGGATTTCAAGTTCTTACAGCAGACGTCGTTCAACAGAGCTTCATATCCACCGGCATGTGGCCGATGAATTTTCAATTCTACCAGATGCTTCGCGAGCGGCTATCGATGGAGAAGCGAGTTCCAAACGAGAATACTGAGCAGCACAAAGAACTGCACATGACATTACGGACAGCCGATGTTGTTATCTATTCGCGGATTCGAGAAATTGTGGAGCGTGAGGACAATGCCACGATAGGTGTCGCGTTAGTAGAGCAGACGTTACAGAATAACCGTTCCGCCCATCGTGTCTTGTGGGAAGCTGCACCATTACAGGCACCTGTTTGTCATATGCGTTCAAATATGAAAAGCATGTCGGGTGCGCCAGCCGCGGTTTTGTCTGATGTGGGTGTGTTGAAGAATGTGACGAATGGCGGGAGGGCGCAGCGGAGATCAAGAACGGTAAAGTATGTTGGGCCAGGCAAGGAAAACATGCAGTTAGCAGGCGGGGATAATGTTGATGGAGCTGGTTTATGGGACGCCACCGATGATATTCCACTTCTGACGCTCTGGCGGCAAGAGCGAAATGAAGACGGGTCTTTAGAGGAGCATAATGTAGCGGCGGCCGAAGCCGCCACAGCCCTGTTGGGGCTCAGCACAAGGTAATCGGCTTGCGATGAGTTGAAGTGGGTGATCGGGGCTTCGCCAAATTTCCCCAGGTTAGGCCTTGGGACAACGTGGCTTCAGAAATCTCCTGTAAAAAGCGTCCGTTTGAAGCCGTGGAGGACGATTTCTGCCTGCGAAAATTTGTGCCAAATATCCCCGCTGGGAGGGTTACCCCATATTTTGTGGCGTCTTGGGTTCAAAATAGGGCCATGTATAAAACAAAAGCGGTGAAAAGGACTCTTTTCAGAAGACCAATCAGGCCCAACAGGCCGTTTTATAAAAAACTAAAAACGTCTGGATGTTATTCCGATTCAGCTACTACAGAGGGTGTCATATCTATAAGACATTTCCACCTTACGCCACCTTACAGAGCCCATACTGTGCTTCTAATAGTCTGTCTTGGCTCCCCGCTTCTCTAGGACCTGTACGCAACGCTTTGGCATGCTGCAAAGAAGCTTGTAGATGTAGGATGAGTCAATTTCGTCCCATGATTCTAACACACAAGAATTGAGCTCTGACAGGTTAGAAAACTGACGAGCATTTGCATAAACCCTCCTTGCAAGTATGCCCCACATGTTTTCTATCGGATTAAGGTCCGGAATCTTGGAAGGCCACTCCATAACGGTGATGTTTTGGTCTTTAAACCACTTTTTGGTGAGCTTTGCGCGATGGATAGAAGCATTATCTTGCTGAAACGTCCAACAACCAGCAAAGGTCTTCTCTGCAAACGGCAGCAAGTAATCCTCCAGTGTCTTGCAGTACTTCTTGGCATCCTGGTTACCACTTGTGATTGCTAAAACAGATTTACCACCTTCTGCAAAAGCACCCCATACCATCAAAGAAGAACCCCTTGCCTGCCTGCGAGAAAATATCCTTTCTTCCTTCCTTATGTCATGCCAGTAGTACGCGAGACGGTCCGGGCCATCCAAATTAAACTTCTTTTCATCAGAGAATACAACCTCGGCCCATTCCTGTGGCCTCCACTGGACATGAGCTGAAGCCCATTCCATCCTCTTGGCACGGTGCAAAGGGGTGATGTTGGGGCATGGCAGCATCTTCTTGTAATCGAGAACGGGTGCTTTCTGCAACATGCGCTGGGTAGTACGAAGGGACGCCGAGAGTTCCAGAGTCTTTCGAAGAGCACGGGCGCTCATATTGCCCTTGGCAGCCTCGCGGATGAGGCGTCGTTTCGCGACCACCGCGAGTTCCGATGGCCTACCGGAACTTTTTTTCACTCCGTAGGTGTCTTTGAGGCGGATACAGTTGCTTACAACGCTGCGCGACCTTCCCAGCGCCTTAGCGATGGATGAGACGCTTTCTTTGACACTGTGCAGAGCCGTGACCATTCCTTGTTCTTTCTCAGACAAACGGAGTCCCTTTCCCATGATTGTGGTGGTTTTTGTGCTTGCGGGGGAACCCTCGGCTTGCTACAGAGCCATTGTTACCATATAAGGGCTTTGGCGCGTCATTACAGTGCGTATCTGTTTGCTTTTGCCGCGTAAAGCGGAAATGTCTTATAGATATGACACCCACTGTAGTAGCCGAATCGGAATAACATCCAGACGTTTTTAGTTGTTTATAAAACGGCCTGTTGGGCCTGATTGGTCTTCTGAAAAGAGTCCTTTTCACCGCTTTTGTTTTATACGTGGCCCTATTTTGAACCCAAGACGCCACAAAATATGGGGTGTCCTATCTTTATGGCGTGCACTGTATCACTGCTTTCTTCCCGATTAGTGCCAATCTTCAATTCAGCGCTTTGCTCTGATTTCTTGTCCACTTTGCGCTCTTTTAACTCCCGTATCGAATTGCATACGACTATGCTCTAAAATAACCCTATGCTAGCTACTCTGCGATTACATAGGTAGCCTTTTGCACTGGTTTCACTCATATCTGCATATCTTTTTTGAAAAACTATCTGAAACTGCACATTTGCTGTTTTATATCCTATTGCATGTTTCATATATGTTTTCTATGCCGTGCAACGTTTATGTTTCCTTAATATGGCTCGGTAGCTCTACTAGGCGCTACAGTTAGACCTGTGTTGTATTCATCCTGGGTTGCTTGGTAGATTAAACAAAGCCTTAATACCAGCATAGTGCTTATCATTGCTTTGCCCGTACGTTAATTTCTTTTCTACACTCGCTACGAGCCTGAAATGCACTTTAACGATCATTGTGTACCAATGTGCTCTTAATGTACATTTGCAATACATAATTCGTATATTGGTACTGGTTGTCTCAGAGAAGCTATGTCAGACTGTAAGCGAAGAGATCGAGTGGTTATCCAGGGTTTGAAGAAACACACGCAATTGGAGCTCCCACAGGACGAAGAAGCGCAGATGTTTCGATATCATTCTGTCAATATGTTTATTGCAGCGCTTGTGTTGAACTACTGCAACCACTCAGCATTTAATGTTGTCATTCGCAATCGTCGATCGGGTGAGTACATGTGTAATGTGCTCATTACTGCTGGTATTAAAGACATCGAAAAAGAACCTGGAGTGGTTCTTTGAACATGAAATACCGAGGCCTACCTCATGGAATTGTCCAAATCGTTCCACTCCAAGAAAAACTCAGCTGGGTTCAAATTGGAACATCTGGAAACTTTTGTTGGACCATTTCGGTATTCATTTTTTGGAGATAATTTAGAGACACATACTGTGGTCGTACCAATGAATATTAGGAGAGCTCACTGGAGAATGATAGTCGGAAGAAGATCTTGGAGTAATGTCAGCACGATGGAGACAAGAACTGTGTATTTTGGAGACAGTATCGGCTGGACTTGCCCTGATTACGTATTGAGATTCTTTAAGGCAGTTTTTGACCACGGGTTTCCGCAGAATTCTGTTAAAAGGACAACATCGAAACAGAACTACATGTTAGACATTTTGGGGCTCGAAAAACAACAAGGTTCTCACAGTTGTGATGCCAAAGTCATTGCAGGCTTTGCATCCTTTACGGAAAGCACAAACATCTTCCAAAAGGAACATTTTTTGATGGGTACGACAAAAATCGTACGGATCAGTACCGCTAGATGTCTGCAAAAAATACTTTTTAAATATCGCCCTCAGATCAGAGAAAAATCGTTCGGAAAGTGTCTCTGAAGGTGACGTTGCTTTTCTTCAATACGAAAAATGGAAGAATCGTCTTGCGTTTCGACGAGAACAGGCTCGTCAGAGCAAAAGCGTAAATGAGTATACAGACGCCGCAGCTGAAGAGGTTGTGCCACCTCCGCATTATAGTGCCATAGATTTGGCAATGAGCGCATACGAGAAGAGAGACAGGGCTCAAATACCAGTCTCAATTAATGATCATGAATAATGTCAAGCACGAGCCCAGAAATTGAGAGCAGTTTCGGAGAATCAGGATGGTTGGTAGAACTGTGACTTTCCGGAGAATTCAGTTTTTCGTAGCCGTCGCAAAGTGATACGATTCATGGAAAGCGCATTGTAAATAGGTAGTATTATTGAGGATATCGTTACGGAGGCAGCCATGTCATCAAACTTTAAAGTGCCTGGGATAACAAATTTGAGCTCCTCTTCGCAGCAATAAGGGAGCCAGACTCCCAGTTGGGATACTACTAAAGATGTAGAAGATCTCGTTGAAGAAGTGTCAGATCTGCCAGATTTTATCTATAATTTAAACCTCTCTGGACAATTTTTGGGGTACATAGACTCCGCATCATATCCCGAAGTTGCGTATGACGAAGTACACTAGTAAAAGCCCAACTGCGCTGCATAAAGCACAAGCCACCAGTGTCATGTCGGAGATGCATCATCGCAAAACTACAAGCAAAGTCGATGAAGTGGGTTTTGTCGTTCTCGGGGACCTACAGTCTTACGTTGCAGCCAGTCGCACAAGAGCTCTGTGAGGATAGGTACATCGTATTTTTGTGGTCAATTCTCTGTCGTCTAAAGACCTGGAAGAGAGAACAGAAATTGGAGGATACCTCTTGGTGTTAGGATGTCCTGGCAAGAACGCTGATTTTGTTTCAGCAGAGAAATAGTTTTACCGTTGTGTAGAATCTTTTATCATGTATAGGCAAAAAGGTGGGGGCAGTCAATGATAATGAGGTGCGAACGAAGAGTGAACAGGTCTCAATCTGCTTAGACCGTAGGCGGAAACAGAAGAACTACATTTATTGAAAGAGGATGAAGTGGATTTGGTACAGGAGCCGCACTAAAGGCCACCCGTAAAATACTTCATCTCTGATGATCACGATTCCTTCCCTACCTTGTTTCATGATCGTGATGAGAATGCTGCCGCAGACATTCGTATGGTCGAGAATATGGAGTGAAGTAGAAAGGAAGATGAAGCAGTGGTTATGGGAGATACACAGTGCTTGTGCTGTGAGGCTGTACAGTCATTTATTTCTAAAATGGGAGGAAACGCCGCAGGACTGCAGGTCATTAAGGAGGTCCAGTTCATTTCTGACTGCTTCGGGTATGATGTACTCGTACGGGATTCAGGTTATAATAAGCAAATCACTAGTAGTATTAATGCTGATGCTTGTAATGGTATGGATAGCGATGAATATGATGCTGAAGTGATTGGGGGTGAAGAGGTTCTGAAGGCATACTTGAGATGCGTGGAGCATAACATGGCTCCAAAGTGTCCTTTCCTTTGCGTAATCAGAATTAAGAATTCTATCTCGAGGCGAACTGGCTGTGGTGATTTGGTAAAAGTGTACTGTTGTGAAATGAAAAACGGGTCGCACAACCACCCACCAAACCTGATCAAGGTGATAAGCCATTTGTCCCGTTAGCTTCAAAGAGATGCATTTGAAATGAAATCGGAGCTGCACATTCAACCCAGAGACATTGTCTCTGTGCTGGAAAGAAAGTATAGTATCCCGATCAACACAATAGCGCTGCACAGTAGGCTTTCAGATTCATCACGTGTTGAGGCGCCAAAGCAGCACGAGTGCATGCTGCTCTGCAGAGAGCTCATGCACCTACGCGATGCTAACAGTCACAACAAGGTTTTTATAAGTGCCAATGGACAAGGGGTGATGGATTCACCATCGTGGGCGTTTGCAGATTGGCTGGAAGATTATGCTAGGTATGGCGTGGTGCCAGGTATCAGCATTGATTGCAAAGCCATCTCTAACAGGTTTGGTCTTTCGTTGTTTAACATCAATGGTAGGTCTAATGATGGTTATATCCCGACCTTTTTCATGGGTTTCGTTTTCTGTGAGACAGAGGAGAGCTTGACACAGATACTACGTGAATTCTAAGCCGCAGTACTGATCTCACCATCCATGATAGCCATGTACTAAAGTGTGGCGTGCATTAACGCAGTCCAGAAAGACTTTCCACTTTCGTACATAGCTCTGGATGAATGGCACTTGAACCAAAAAGAGGCTGGCAACTGTGCGTCAAGGTGTGCAAAAATTGGACGAAAGCAATGGATTAGAGATCTATCAACGGATCGTTTTAAACTTCGTCAGTCTATGTCAGAAGAGGGTTTCTTGGTTCGGCGAGAGCAGCATGGGAGTAAGTACTTCTACAGCCTTCAGCAAGATCCCCCATCGTCGAACAAATTCTTGTACCACAAGAACCGCAAAATGATTATTGCGGTGTATGGCAATCAATCCGTCCCCCATCCTTTCCTTTTCTGGGAGCTGGGTATACAGAGAGCTCTAACTCAGTATACCGTCATCATATTTTCGGTAGATGTGTTCCAATATGGAAAGTTCTAACTGAGATGCATACTGTAACCATGAAGCTGGAGGAAAAAAGAAGTGATGCAAGAACGAGGGCACTGAAAAGTCAGAACTGGACATTTTGTAATATATCCAACTGCCAGTTGCCAGTTACCACGAAGGCACTAGAAGCACTGATATCTGATTACACCTCATCTTGTCTGTTAAAGTCCGTTGAGGTGAGCGTGGAGCCGTGGGGACCGTTTGCGGTTCTCGAAGTCACAATCAAACCGATCTCCAAGACTGAGTGGCCAGATGAAAAGATGCAAAAGAGACAACGTTCCGATCGAGGTGTTATGTTTACTATCCTGTTCTCTGGAATAGATGGGACTTCAAACACAACAAAAGAATTGCTACAGAGCAGTTCGAGGTATAAACTGTATATTTCAAAGCTTCTTAACCATCAAATGCCCTCTGCAACTTGTACCGTGGCCTGTTCTTGCTTGCAGCATTCCATCTCAGGTTTCCCTTGCCGCCAAATTGTCCGCTGTGCAGTTATATGTAGTAGAATACTGGTCCAAAGGCGAAGTGGGGAAGTAGTACCTACTATGGGTAGCGGGGGCAGAGTACCAGCCACTAGGGTGACAATCCAATGGGTCTAGTTGTGTCGTGGGCACTTTCTGACGTGCAGGCGCAATGGGGGGAGGTTATCTGAGGTCCCTACAGGTAGGGCGCACTCGTAACGATGGCTTGGAAGCCTGCGTCCGCTGGAAGTTTGGGGGCGACTAGAGGACGGAAGTGGTGCTGGCCTTTTCTCCTCAGTGGCCGGCTGCAGTCGAGCAAACTATTACAGTCGGCGAGGCGCTCTAGACCACCGCCAACTACGACTAAGATATTAAATAAAATACTACATTATTCTACAGTGCACTGTACTGCAGTGCCAGCCCCACCGGAGGTCACACTTCAGATCACCATTATCTCTGACCCACGTGGCTGATATTGACACGTGTAATGCTCTTGTTCTTGGTCCACCACTTCGGTACTCCAGCTTACCAGTGATCTGACCTTACGGGTATTGTACTGTATTCTATACCCGGAACTGGATCTTTTTTCACCTATCCTGGCTGGTGTGCTAGGTTCCCGTATTTGGATGGAGTCCTTTTTTGAACCGTACTGGAAGCATAACACCGAGGAAATCTCACATGCATATCGTACTGGCCTGCGCAAAAACACTGCAAGAAATCATGCTGACTCTGCTTCGCTAAGTACCGTAAGCGCAATAGAATTTCCATGAGATCGAGAAATCGTCGATGAAGTGAATATCGAAAAAGAAGTGGACCATGAAGCCAACACATACCTCTCTTGGTCTGACAGAAAAGCGTTATATCACAAAATGCATCGCCTAGCATCGTCACTGGGTCCAATAGCCTTAAATAGCTTGAAGAAGATGATGCAAAATGCCATTAAGGTTCTTTCCCACGGCGAAATACAAGCAGAAATACCTGATAACTTCCTAAAGTCGAATGCAGTACGGACATTGATTCTTGCTGGGCAAAGTAGAACTCAAGACAAACTCCTCACAACCCTTAAGAACCCTAACTATGGTCTCACAAAGAGCGAAAGGCGGAAGCAAGGGTGCATGGAATCATCCAAATCAAAACGATCATTGCATCAGAATACTAAGAAGCCACAATCCATCTCATTGAACCCTGCTAACCCGTCTCAAGAAAGTTCTCAAGGAGCTGGAGGCTCATTCCGATCCATGTCACAAAGCTCAGTGCTTCACTTAAACATTTCAAGAATAATGACAGACCGTGCGATTGACAAAGGTCTTAGAATCCTTGACAAGTAACCATCACAACGAATTATATAAAGTAATTTTCAACAGGTTCTGCGAGCGGTTACCAATCGTATATCGTAGGAATGATGACTAAAAACCAGATGGATAGGCGGCTTGAAGCAAAGCAATGAAGCTAGGATGAGTAGAATAGACTTGCAGGAACGGCGCAGCTCGGAGCGAACTGATGAGGCGAGGAAGAGTAGAAACCGGGCACAAGGATGGAGTAGAGCAAATCATAGAAGCACAAATTAGTAGAAAACTGAAGGAGCAAAAGGATTATTCAGAACGGAGGGGTGACACAGCAATGAGTTCAACGCAGCCACGAAGAAATTGCAGAGCGAAACATTGAAGCAGCGCAAAGAGAAAGGATAACAAGAGCATTTTTGACCGTGACCAAGCAAGACGCATGAATAGAAAGTGAACGAAAGAGCAGCGTGTATGCAAGTTCGACCTGGAACCTGGGTCGAAAGCCCTAAATAGTGAAGCAAAGATTGGTTGAGTGGCGGAAAGAAGATGGAGATCTACGCGCTGGGTAGAGCTGAGAAGCACATGGGCGGAGAAAAAAGGTTAGTGCCATCAGTACCGAAAAGCGCGCGTTTTGCCAAGTTTAAATGTGGAATGCTATGAATTCGTGTTTTTTAATTGGTTGCAGATGGATAAGGACACCGTGACGGGGTGAAATCTTACTTGTGATTAGCTGATTTGCAATCATGCCGTGGAACACGTTGGAAGCGGTCCCTCAGGCTTCTACATTCCCTGATCAAGGATCAACTCGTGCTTGTGATTGGTGGAGTTGCTACTGTTTTTCCTACAAGTATATTTAGCCTCCCCCATTTAAAGAAAGGCTATTCTGAGTAGCCGATAGCCTTTGCCGAATTACATCCCCACAGATATCTGGTGGCGTTTTTTTTCTTCCGCTGCATAGACAACTCTACGAACACTGTAAACGATGGTGATGTTTGTATTACCGAGTGAAAACGTAGGTAATGCTATTTCTGAGTGGAGTATTCTGTGATGCTTTGACTACTGCCGACGTAAATGTGAGTACCTACCTCCACGTTGGTGTCGCCGGGACAGCGAAAGTTGTACAAAGGGGCAAGTAGAGAAGACCTGACTTCTCTTGTCTAAGATCCGGGATGCGAGTGCGGTCCGTGCATAGATCCCGTAAACGGGGAACCTGCGGTGCACCCAACCTAGGCTAAGACGGATGTTGGATGGGCTTTCTTTCTTTCAATTGGAGTCTTGGCAATCGGGGGAGCCTCAATGCATAGGTTTGACGTAATATCTAAGGATATAAGCTCCAGCGGTGGCGGTCCTCATTTGTTGGGGAGGATCTCGTTATACGGCCAGGGGGTAGACCTGGAAACAGCATACGGCAGTCATTAATTGTCACTTCAGCGGATCTTCTCGTGAGCCGCCGCTGTCTGTGTTTGGTGTGATGCGTGCCTCTGGTCCTTTAAATCGCCGCATTGGCATGGCCCAAGACGTGTACTTAATCAGTGGCTTCGGGAACACTAGAATGGCAAGAATACACGAGAGAGTTAGAAAGAGGGTCAGCAGGCGTGGGTGTCACGTCTGTGCCGGCTTCTTGTTAACTATTGCAGCAATTTACCAAAGTGGAAACAGTTGTTTCCGCAAGAAGCACCAAGATTCAAACTGATACAGTTTGAATCGTGTGGTAGCGCACGCAATGCACACGAAACCTACGCAGTCGCAAGGTGGGCTTTCAGCAGAAGCGCGCAATAGAACAAGAGAATAAATAAGCCTGCCTTCGGAGGCAGGTCTCCGAGGGAAGGGGGCAGAACTCAGAGAGACCTTTGAGCCTTTTGTGCCTGTTTTCTTTGGCCTACCGCGCTACTCAGACAGACTTAAAACGCGTATCGTATTCTACCAACACTTCTGTCAGGGAGCTGGTGTTGGTAGGTAGGACTTATCCTTTAGTAGGAAAGGAGAAGACCCCTGAGAAAGGAAAGATCATGGACGAACCTGAAGAGGAATCCACCTCGGAGAGCAGTAGCGAGAACGGAAGCGAGAGGGTATCACCCCGTAAGCCACGCCATCGTGAAGACCCTGACTTGCAGTTAGTAATGCAGGCTCTAGGAAAGATGCAGCGGTACCGTAAAAAGGACCGTGATGAACTACGCAAAGAGCATGCTTCTCTTCCGGAAAAAGCTTCCAAAGTTGAAATCCAAGAAGGCTAGCAGCGAGAGAGATTTGTTGGAAATTCTGAATCGAGCCAGGCACAGAGAGGGTGAAGAAAGTGAAGAACGTGTGGCAAGTGGAACTTTGGACCCCTACGAGGACTTTTCGAACGTGAAACCTTCTGCGTCGACTTCCAAAAAGTCTAATAAACGGTTCTTTAAGAAGTTGGCGCACCGACCTTTCCCAGATCAGGCAGTTCTCGTGGACTCTCTAGGAAGAGAAAACATGTTGAGGAAGGCTTTGAACAATTACACGACTGTCTCTGCGAGGTCTGAAGCTTGGCATATGAGTGGAAATTGAAATAAGCGCAAAGCGGCCACAGTGGCAAAAATCATCGACTGCATCATTAGTTCTCTGGATTTTATGCGCGGGAAGGACGATCCTGCAGTTGAGCTTTCCATCTGGTGTTTCGAAGCTGTAGTAATGCCACACAGAACCGGGAACTGGTCTGCAACGCGTGAATTGGAGGAAGAGCAGGATGACTTGGGGAGCGAAACTCACCGACGACGATTGTTTAAGTTGGGTAAATTGAGAAAAGAACTCTCGACCTCGACGAAAAAGGATAATTATGCCCTGTCGGAAGACAAAGAGACGGCTTGAGCTGACTTAAAAAAAAAACGAAAACAACATATATAGTGAACTGAGGTACGATGAACGAGCGAGATATGCTTCCCCTACAGTGGTTAATTAGAGATGCCACGAGGCACCCAAAATGTGCAAGTAAACGACTAAATCAGCGTCTTAGGAAACGGAGACTGCTTGAGGACATCGTGCAAAAGCTGTTAGGTGAGCTGTATGGCCTGAATGCTGGGCATGTCTTCTCATATCATCCGAGGTCAGGAGAGAGAAATGCTGTTCAATGGCTGGCGACATACTTCTTGCAAAAGATTGGAGCGGAATCCTTCCGCAAAAGCTATTTCGATGCGAGGTTTTCTGTAGAGGAGGACGATGTTAGTTTTGGATATGAACCCCCATAGAAATGGGTGTGTTTGGACCTGGAGCGAGTTTCCTTGCCAGTCGATGGTCTGGCAGCCTCGGCTGATATTCTTGCACTATTAACAGAGCACATCAAAGGAACGTATGCCGCAGAAGATGCAATCCTGAAGCCAGCGTGTGAGCGTGAGCCAGTGGCAATGCCTTTTTGCAGCATTCAAAATGAAAGAACGTTAGTCTTAAAACTGCGAACGGCCGGACTTGTCCGGCTGATTAATGAACAACCAAAGGTGATCAATGGACTTTTTTTTGAGGTACCAAAGAGTGATAAGGGAAGCCAGAGGCTGATCATCGACGCGCGTAACGTGAATAAAGTCTTTAGGGCACCTGGTGAGACTGATCTACCGAATCCAGGACACCTTGCAAGTTTGTGGATCGACCTTGGGCGAAAGCTATATGTCAGTATGTCGGATATGGACAATCAGTTTCATCGAATGAAGATACCAGAATGGAAAAGCCTCTATTTCGGTTTACCTCCTATAGAAAAGTGTGACACGCAGCTATACCCTGTTATGCGTTCCATGCCCATGGGTTGCTCAAACTCTGTGTTTGTGGCACAGGCCATTCATCGGGAGCTGGTCGAGTCTGCCAACCTATCGCGAAGGGGCCGGATAACGGGTATTATAAATTTTTTTGATTTGATGTATGGAGTCTTTGTTGATGATTACTTCTCCCTTGGTATGAATAAGAAAAAGCGACTATGGCGCTGATTAGCGTATGAAATGCCTAAATAAGGCCAGAAAGACGTTGGAATTGGACTGTTGTTGCTTTTCAAAGATTATCTTAGATTAGGAAACTTATTACAGCTCAAAGTCGGCAATGGCGTATTTTTGGATTCCCCAAGCCGACAGTCACATTATGCGACGATGAAAATCACGATGAAAAAACGGGGGCGAAAAGAAGCAGTGACCATTCGAATTTTTCTTGTCGCAAGGATTTTATACAAATTGATCAAGCACCGAAAAATCCGTAGACGAGAAAATCTCTTCCCATACACATCTGCTCCATTACGGGCAATATTGTGACCATTGGTGGACCGATTGGGGTTGACTTCAATTTGACGCCCCATGTTTTGTGACTCGGATGAAATGACTACAACTTGGTTTGGAGGGTTTAGTGATCAGAAAATTAATCGGGAGGACGGTGGAAAAATGAGAGTAATTTATGCCAAGCTATAAATATAACCTCACAAACTTCACAGGAACCTGAATGGACTCAGCTTATAACAGAGCAGTCGGTTTGAGGCGGTAGCCAACAATGCACTACCACTTTTGAACTTGCCGTTGCCGAATTGGGATGGGGGTTTCGAGAATCTTCAAGTCTCGTCATGATTCTATCATGGAACTATAATTTGGAAGGAATTGTGCTTACAGGAATCTGGAAGTAGTATTAGTAATAGATCGACGGTGTAGGTCCGTCCGTTTGTAGCAGTTTTGCCACGGATAGACCCGGAAATATGGATGTCTGAACGAGGTTTATGGATTTGGGGAGAGGCAGGGAAAATGGTTTAAGTTCATTGATGGATGAAGGCGCTTGCTGATATTTCGCGCAGTTTTCCAAACATCTTATCTTCGTACTAAAGTCAAATGTTGTGGCTAATAATCATGTGAAAAGCGTGCCTTCAGGTGCCTTAGAAAATAGCGTGTAGCCTAAGTACTCAACGAACGTAGTGAGCTGGCGAAGGTCTTCAAGTAAAAAATGATGCTTTCGAAATTTCAGTGCTAAGAACTGTGGACGTCGCGTTATAACCTTATCTTCAAAGTTAAAGTTTAGACACGTTTATCTTCGATGCGATTGATCACACGGTGCGTTGCAGCCTCAACTGAGATGTCCTCACCGGTGGTGAGTCACTACTGTGCAAACGACTCGTTTCAGCGCCAGCACTAATAAGATACTGTATCTCCCGTTTTCTTCTTGACGACGCAGATCCTTGCATTCCTGGCTCACCATCATGCCAGGCTTATTCGTCGACTTCACAGCCACTGTCCGGGGGATTATCGCAAGAGTCGAGGGGGCGTACACTTCTATTACGGTTATAATGATAGCAATCTAACACTTTACGCACCCTCTAATCTTATAATCTCATTGAGAACAGGGCCATTGATGACAGTGCTCAACTATGCTTCACCTTCAGAAAGAAAAGAAAGCTTTCAAACTCTTTGAGCGATGCAAGCCGGCTAAATCCATAGACCTGATGCAGTTCTAAGGGGTAAACGGTAGACAAGTGTGTGTGCGTGGCTTCAATTTACGGGGGACACCTTTGCAACTCATTTAGGAGTCTTCCCTTACCAGATAACTTTTCTCTCCGGCTAGATCAGTCAGTACCGAAGATAACTGGTTCTCTAGAAAACAACAGATGTGAGATTATACTGTAGGATTATCCCTACCCTTGGTATATCCGTACAGCCTTTTCTCCTGAAGGATACAGCAGATTTAGTGACAAGCACGTCATCCGTGATCAATACAAGTAAAACATATCTGGTTAAAGATAATTTTCTCTGCGCAGGAAACCAAGCTTCTGCAGCCATTGAATGTACTCTTACCCTTGGCGTAAGTTTTTAGTAGTGTAAACGATGAAGTTCTCTCTCCCTCTTTTACAGGCACACTAGTCTAATTCCTACGTAGTGTAGACCGCTTCATGTGGAAGAAGCGTTCTCTCGCTAGGAAGACCAGCATACTTTCAGGCCAACGATGAAGTTATAAGGATACCTTCAGACTCGTATGTGTAGTTGATCTCATCACTCTCACACAGCCATGTGGCACTATCAAGGGTGCGTGATGTGAGGTTACCGCTATATATCCCAAGATCAAGTAACTCTACTGAATGTTCTTGTACATACCGTGAAAACCTAACGGTACAACGTCAGGCACAGCTGCGTCGGCAATCATATGCATACTCTTCGCATCTATAACGCACATGCTCGAATGCTTTCCCTCAACATCAAGCACTACAACTAACAAACAGCCATCTTCTTCGCTTTGTCCTTGAGGATCTGGCACAAATATCGGTTCACCAACAATTCTATTTTCTGCTTTCCATAACCAACGTTCCCCCGTCTTTACACACACTTTCGCTATTGCATCAAAGAGTGCATTCACGTTAGTGACGCCATAAGTGTAGCGATAATCAAGCCGTTGCCGATCAGGATTGATACGCATCAGTTCGAATGGTTCCGGATTGATCACATGCATGCGAGCTCTCGGCGATGACTTTGCCGCGGCAGCTTCATGTATACCATCGAGCGTGAATCTCACAAGAGAGGAAAGGGAGAAACATGAGGCATTGAGCATCTTGTCAACTTCAAACTCATCGATGATGGTAGCATCACGGTAATAAGACAAGTCTATGACAACAGAATTGTCGACATCGAACGCATTGACAGTGTGAAAACAGAAGAAGGCGTCATATGTATAGGTAGCATGTATCTCATTTCGCTCACGAGAAATGACGACGAATTTGGTTGGGTGATCTTTGTGAAACTTCATACCATCCATGAGTGATTTGTTGTACAAAACGGCCAAAGAATTGATCTCTAAGGGCCATAGCATAAGAATTACATACTTCTCGGTGGTTGCAAAGGAATGCAGATACATGGGCTTGTCTCGAAAGCTAGCCAGCTGATGTGATTTGCCGTCTCGATCAATTCGGAACACAGTGTAGTGAACGTTACCAGGTCCAAACTTGAAGGTGTAGTTGATGAAATCTCCTGTATGGGCATCGTAATGACCATGGGAGGCGGCTATATGGGCTCCCTTTGTCCCTGCAACATTGTTCAGGTCAAAGAAATGATCAATCTCCAGGGTATTTTCATCGATTTTGAGCGAGGAAACAGAATCAGTCCGAGCGCAAACCCCTTTGCCGGGAATGTGTTGAACGGTGACATTAATGTTAGCAGCTTCCGTAAGATGTTGCGGATCAACAGTGGAAGGTGTCCAGAGCTGAAATAGTTTTCCTAGCGCTGAGCGGCAGGGATCGGATCTACCAAATGTGAACTGTACGAATGAAGAGGAGGGGGTGGCTTCAATAGCTCGTAAAAGGGCGTCACTGAGACTGCGACTTCGGTAGGACACCTGATTCTGGCGAGCATCAATTTGGAAGTGGTGGAGTATGGATAATCCATCAAACCAATGACGCACCTTAAGCGGGCGACCGTCACTGTGCGTGGCTTCAAAACGACCGGGCCCTATGCGAAACAAGCTGGATGAGGACAAGTATGGCGGAAGTGTGCCGTTGACTTTGAGCGGAATAAACTGCGGATGCTCCTCGACGGTTCGCAAGCCAACTGCAAGACGGCCAGTTGCGATGGATTGCATTGCGGATGTTTTTGACATGACTGTAGCAGAACGTGTTGCGCGGGTTTGGGCTTTGCGGCAGCGTTTGTTGTAATCGGAGCAGAAAGGCAGAGGAAATGATAAAAAACTGGTTTGGGTGCTGACCGGGAGAGAGGGGGTGAAGGCTGTGATTATATAGGGAAACGAACAAAGCATTGACGAGCTAATCATGATGTGGGGCCGATCTTGACGTGGGGTAGAAGCCCGACATGGCGTTGATGGGGCGGACAGGATTATATGATCTTGGTAATGGCGGGCCGAGGAAAGAGATATCCGCTGCGACTTGGTCGCGGCGTCGGAGTACCATTGCGACAATGGTGTATGTGGTGGCGGCTATGGCTTGAACCCCAGCGGGATGGCGGCGAGCTCAACGGTTTGCGGTTGTCATCGAATGGGTATGTCATTATGCATACTTCGACGTGCCATCCGTTGCTTTGTCATTGGCCAAAACCAGCCAATCAAATTGCACAAGTGCTCGGCAGAAGATGATGTCCCTGACGTGGGCATCTCAGCACGACCTTGGACATCATCTCCAAGCAGTAGATACTTTACCGTCTACTACAACTCCCCAATCAACCCTCTACCCTTGTACCTTTGTAAGGACATGACCCTCGTTATGCAATTATCTGATAATACATTCCGACCAAACTGTGCATGCCCAGCGGCAACTGCCTGTTTGCCCACAAAAGAGGCAGCAATAGCTTCCACTTCTTTCGTCGGCTAGCTTGCCACTGTGAGTCGATCTATCAAGCATCTCACCTCTTTCGCGCCAACAAGCTTTGGTTCCCCTGTTCCCGTCACGCAACACTACCTTTGATCGTGCAGAAGAAAATGCACAAAGCAAAATGCTGTTTTGCTGCTGTTGCTTCAGCAAACCTTGTCCTCTACATGATTCCGCATTCGCAGCCTTCCGCCACGAATAAAGTTACAAGAGACCACAGTGGTTTCCTCACAACCTGCACCTCAACTATCTTTGGAAGAGTTGTCGCAAACATAACGGGAGCACTGTTCAATTGAAAAATGTCACGCAGTATCCACTGCCGCGGAGTGTTCTCAATTGTTGTGGCACTCGGTTCTACGTCCCCAATCTTCGCAAGCTTTGTACTCATGTTTCTCCCTTCTTGGTGAGCCAATTTGCCAGCCGCGGTTCTATTCGTCGACTAATTGCTGGGGAGTTGCTGGTATTACATGTACATTGTACATATATGACACCAATGCTGTCAGTTCCTTTTGCCGCATCTTACCTTCGGGCTGTCGAACACTTACCTTGTTTGAAAGCCGGACATACGAGACACCCTCCCACTTCCATTACCTTTACTAGCTATACCAAGCAAGGTAACAACGGTGGTACGATACATGGGATCAGAATACCAACCTTGACAGTTTAAACTGCCGAAGAAAATTATCTTGTCGTTTCAGAAAATTTGTCCCTATTTTTTGAACAGTCATGCACATGACAATGTCGGCGGACATGTTTCGATTCTCACGCATTACATATCCTGGAGTCGAGCAGCGCTGTCCATGCATAGGCAGTGCTCACTGGACACATCCAGACATCCATTGTGTTTGCAAGGCGCAAGCAAACGTCAAAGCATAACGAAACCATGTCGTCCATACTAGCTCAGTTTGGTATATCTCTCTCGACGCTTTCAATCACCCCATCAGCCGAAGCATACTACCGCGTGATCGAAGCCCTCTTCTTCCTGCTCATCATCTACCTTGCCTTAACGAGGGCCTATCTCCCATGGAAGGTCCGCGAAGCCATTCCAGCCAACACCGCCGCCTCGAAACTCGCCTCATGGCGTCCAGCTCCACTAGCTACACCACTACCCCCATCTGTTCGAGCTCAACAACCTCTTGACATCAACATCCTCTCCGTTGATGGTGCAAATATCACCCTCGACGCCTCACATCTTTCCACGGATTCCCCAACTACTACTGCACTTAACTTTGCCACCAATGACTTTTTGGGACTTCACGCGAAGCGATCCATTCGAGAAGCTGCGCGAATAGCCATGCGTGACTACGGCTGCGGAGCTTGTGGACCGCGTGGATTTTACGGAACCACCGATCTTCATTTACAATGTGAGCATCGAGTTGCAACTTTTTGTGATTCTTCGTCGGCCATTCTTTACTCCTTTGGAGCGGCGACTGCTAACTCTACGATCCCCGCCTTCTGCAAAAGAGGCGACATTGTAGTTGTTGACGACTCTATCAATTTTGTATTGTATTCTGGTGTGCGTCTTTCTCGTGCCAACATGCTGACTTTCGAGCACAACAACATGAACAGTCTTGAAGCCGTTTTGAAAAGCGTCTGCGAAAAGCATGTGGACAAGGCAGCGGTGCAAAGAAGGTTTATTGTAGTAGAAGCAATTTACGCTAATTCTGGCGATCTCTCCCCACTCGACGAGATTGCTAGGCTCAAGGATCAGTATCGATTCAGACTCCTACTTGATGAGAGCTATTCCATTGGCGTTCTTGGCCATTCCGGACGTGGCGCCTTGCAGCATTTCGATGTACCCCGGAAGAGGGTTGAAATAGCCACTGCGGATCTCGGAAACGCCATTGCCTCTGTTGGCGGTATTTGCGTTGGAAATGCAGAGGTTGTGGAGCATCAACGTTTATCAGGTGCTGGCTATTGCTTTTCGGCGTCACAACCGCCTTTTCTGGCAGCTGCGGCAACGGCTGCAATGGACGTGGTTGAGAACGAAGGTGAATCTCTCATATCGCGCCTTCGCTCCAGAGTCAAACTATTTCGAGACATGGTAGATGTGGGACAGTTGAAGAAGGCGGGATGGTATCTAGATGGACATCCCGTATCACCAATCATCTTTGCTCGAAGGTATGACGACAACGCCAATCCAAGGATTTTTACAGACTTACAAGAGAGGTGTTTGGAAGACGGTATTCTTGTCGCCCGTCCTGTTTACTCGACAGACGAACTGAAACTTCCGAAACATGCTGTGAAGATAACGATTTCGGCAGTACACTCAGACGAGATGATTCGCAAGGCTGCACAGGTCCTCATGCATAACCTTCTTGACGTCGGCGCTTGATTTTACTCGCAGCTGACCTCTCTGCAATTGAAGCTGACATAATACCGTTGTAGAATTATATGCAAGTGGACGCATATCTTCAGAGCGTTTCCCCACGAAGAGACAAGATGACCAACAATCTCCATTGAATGCAAACCGCAACTACAATTATGTTTCCTTCCTCGGTTTAGACATTGAAGACAACACTATTCTAACCTGAAACTGACTACAACGGAGGATGCTCTGTGACCGGTTTATGGAAGAAGATAACCCCATTGGTCCGGAACTGGTTATCAAACTACTATGTAATTCAGATCTCTCGCTGGAGCCAAGCATTTCTATGCAGAAAGCATCCTCCGCCACTTGTAATAGGAACGCCTAATAAACCCTTTTCCGTCAATCGATTATCCAACCGTTCTTTGATTCACGTCGAACGAATATCCCATTTAGATATGATGTGAGCGATTCACAAGAAGGAAGAGCCGTGTCTCGTTTTCTTAATCATTGAATAGAAAGCACGTACGCACTCTCATGCGAAGTGGACACAGTATGGGCTGTGACGCCTCATGCCAAGGTGCCAGGTAACAGATGAGATATCAACGTTGAGAATTGTCATCACCGCGAGAGAAGGAGAAGGAAAGCTGTTGCGAGGCTTCTGCAGCTGCCGCGGCGTTATGGTCGTTTCTGATGCAGGAGATGTTTGTAGGAAGCCCCACTACAACAATGAAACAAAACAGAGTGAGCCCACCATTAAGAAATATGCGTGGACACAACTCTCATTCTTGCTCTTTGGCCAAAATACGTAACCCTTTACTCTAGGACACCTGGTCTAAATCTTCTTCTAATGTTATAGAACTTCATTTCCATTTAGTCGCAGGGGGAGAGATGCTTTTGCTGAGGTGTCCCTGAGCAGCTTTCTTCCCTTCAGCTCATATCTGGTTAGTATCTGACCCAGTTTTGCATCATTTTGCATGCGATGCATGCTTATTGCTACCCATCAGTGTGGACAACGATGATTACTGTCGCGCTTCGCAGTTGCAGTGAGTTTCAGCAACAACACTCAAGAGGGGTTGAAGATGAACTCTCATATCCGTATTGAGCTGTGTTTATGTACACCACGCATTCGTAATCTAGAGGCAGGTGTGGCAAGCGCAGCAAAAGTCAGTGGACCTGTCCACGGACGAGGATACGATTTGCAAATGACAATTCATCTGCACACCAAGCAGAAAAACGAAAGCGAGGAGATTCCCAGTCCTTCCAAATCGGCAACTGGCGAAACAGAGCGTTTGAACGAGCCAATACCCACGAGGTGAAGTCCTTGGTAAAGGATTAGAGACATTTTTTGGCTTGCCTGGCTCTGCATCGTACAGGGGTAGGGAGGCTAGATTGCTAGCATTGTTACCAACGGTACAATTGCTGGTAGCTAAGGGTTGGGTTAAAGGGTTGGCAAGTTGCTACATGTCAACGCTTGATTTTGAAACATCTGTGGCCCAAATGTCTTGCTCCCCAGAAGCATTCAAAAATGGAGTGAATTATTGATCCCTGAAACTAGAAAGCAAAAGGTTCTACCAATTTGCTTCCTTGGAGACGCTGTCGTAGATCAGTTGGTTGCGTACCATACAAATAAACTGCCGCAACAACACGGGCGAAAAGACTAGCTTAAGCAAAGTGTACTGGTAAACCGCGAAAACGTACGGAGGCGCGGTCACGGAGTAGCTGATATGCTGAATAAATATCGTGCTCCTACCACTGTTCGCAGTGTTACGACAGAAAACCGATAGCGCGTGCATGGAGCCCAAACCAGTCAAGATCCCTTTTCTGTAGGCGAAAGCACGTCCTGTCAGCAAGAAACGTGAGTCGAAAACGAAATTGACAACGCAACACAGATGGTTTACGAGACAGTTGCTGTTAGTTGCTCGTATCATACATAGCAAAATGCAGTCAAGATAATCGCAAAAAACCTGGTACATAACGTGGCTCGGAGAAAAAGAGTAATATCTAGACCATAGTTCACAGCTCAAGTTTGAAAACGAGACGAGGAAAATATGCAGATTATGACACGGAGCAGAAGAGTGTCACATTGCCCCGTAGATGGTGAGAGAACGAGATGGCCATAGGAAAAACTAAAACGTATAGCGTGTTTCGGATGTTCGTCCTCGGCGCAGTAAAACCAAAAAATTGCGACGGCGAATCATTGCGTTAGAATGGGGAAGTTGATACTGGTGAATTAGAAAATAGGGGTGGTAGCAATCAGTTGAGGGTTCTCTTGCAAGTCAGTATACTGCACGCACAAAGATAACATCGAGACATCCTATGTTACATGCGATGGAGTTGAGAGAAATCGCTCTGTAACCATTACAAGAAAAGTATGTACGGGGGGCATACGAAAAAGGTGCTTATGTTGATGCTCCACATGACGGAATGTTGATACAAAAGAGCAACACAAAACCACACGGAAACAGTGCAAACGGGCACAAACGCAACACAGAATGACCCGAGTACGCTTTCTGAATTGAGCTGATTAATGATGAACAGAACTTTGTGAAGTGGGTTCTGGAAGCATTGAAGATGCAGCTTCTTGTGCGGGAGGCTCGAGTTCCTTCTCTGGTGGATCATTGGTTGGAGGAGTATGTTCGTTTTGTCCATTGGATGGAGCTGCTGAAGTAGAAAGGACCATGGTCTCTGCGTCCTGATCGGTACGCGGGAGCGGATGCGAAGGATCAGTTTGGCTTTGATAGCGGCTTGATGCACAAAGAACACTTTCCTTACGACGAACGACGGTGAGGTCACCCATACGTTCATGCGCATGACACAACTGCGAAAATGTGCGGAAGGAAGTGCGACGAATGGACCAGGGACGATGCAACTCTGTCATAGCATCGGAAATAACCGAGATATTAAACGGGGGTTGACGGCGGCGCAGTACCATACGCAAGGCATCAACGAAGAGGCGGTGTACGTGGTCGGGGTGCAGGGGGGATAGTGGTTGGCGATTAGAGACTGAAGCTCCGAAACGGGAGCGACGACGCGCTAATCTTTCACGGGAAAGATAGTGAGAAGCGGGCAACGGGGATCGACGACGACGGCGATAGGGAGAGGGCGATCTTGAGAGCGGGGAGAAGGAGCGGGGTCTTTTGCGGGTGGGTGGGGGTGGTGATGGAGTGTACCTCGGTGGAATGCGTCGTGAATATGGACGTGAAGATCTTAACGGGGGTGAGCGACGGTTGTATGATGGGGTTCGACTTGGGCTTCCACTACGACTGCGACTGGGGGTGCGTGCACGAGGGCGGTCACGAGGGCGGTCACGAGGGCGGTCGCGAGGGCGGTCGCGAGGGCGGTCGCGGTAGGAGGACGCACGGCGACGATGTGAGCGAGGAGGTGAGCGTGAACGGGAACGAGAGGGGGTGGGGGACCGGGAAGAGCGGGAGCGGGAGCGACGGGGGGCGGGGCGGCGGGAGGGAGATGGGGTGCGACGGGCGGGAGAAGTGCGGGACGGAGAGCGGGGCGAGGGCGAGGAGCGACGTGAGGGCGAGGAGCGGCGGCGGGGGGAAATCGAAGCGGACGGAGAACGACGGCGGGGCGGCGGCGAACGACGGCGGGGCGGCGGCGAACGACGGCGGCGATACGGCGAGGGCGAGCGGCGGCGGGGCGGCGGCGGGGAGCGCGGCGGAGACGACATAACGCGGACGCTCTGCGGGCGAACGCGGAGCGGCGGATGCGATGCGAAAGGGCGCGATGCGGTGAAGGCGATGCCAGCGCGAAGCGCAACAAACGCGCACAGCGAAGCGAAAGCAGACGGAAGAAGGGCCTGTAATGCGGCGCTTACACAGAGCTTACACGCGCGCTGCGCGGGAGCGTGGCCCACGTGGAAGGTGCGCGCCATGGTTTGGCGCGGTGCACGATGTGGACGGCGGATGCGAAATATCTGCGTTCGATGCGGACACGGCCAATGGGCGCGTTGCACGTTGGCAAGCAACGTGATTGGTTCGTCCGCGGCCAATGGCAGCGCCGCGCCGTGCGCTATGCGCATATCGGCACATCCGTGCGCAATATCTCCGTGCCTGCGCCATCACTGCGCTTAAAGTTGGCCCCCACCCACCCCCCCATGCTCAACCTCTCTTACAACAACAACTCCTCCCTATCTACTCCCGCCTTCCAACTAACCCTGTACCAACCCCAACCTCCGCCATCATGAACGTCAGTCCCCCCCTCGCATTTGCTACTCCCTTACCATTCCGTCTCCCCCCTACCCACCTCACCTCTTCCCTCCCCGACGCCCTCCAACCCCCTGTCGTCGAACCGTTCCAATCCCCATCATCACCCCTCCCCGCGCCCAAAACGCCTCCCACTCCCCCGACTATTCCGCCGGTTTTTCCCCCGAAGCAGACCCAGACTATGAGGAAGTACGCGTGCTATCGTTCGCTCCGTCCAGGCACGACAGCTGTCTGCTCACCCTTCAACCCGTGCACGGCGGCAAATACGCCTTCAAGATGTCCATCACCACCTCGCAAGCCGACTCCATTCGCGCCGCTTTCGCCCAAGACGCGTGTTGCAACCGCCCCACCACGCACGATCTGTTCAACCGCGTGCTCAGATTGAGCGGCGCAATCGTTATAAAAGCCGCCATCACGCACATAAGCGACGACGTGTTCATTGCCAGACTGTGGCTGCGAGTGCAGGGCGAGGAAATGAGCGTTGATTCTCGTCCCTCCGATGCCATAGCACTCGCCTTGCGCTCAAAAGCGCCGCTCTTTCTCAACACCAACTTGCTCAAGCAGTGGAACATAGACGTGGACGTCATCGAGAGAGAGGCGCGCCACGGCCTCTGTGAACGAGTACTGTACGAGGACAAGCTGAAGACAAGCCGTTCTCTTCGCGATGAACTGCGACATAAACCGGAACACATTCGACTCGCCATCCTTAAAATGCGTTTAGATTTAGCCGTTCGCACGCAGCGCTTTGGAGAGGCTGCAGAGCTCAAGAAGATGATTGACCAAATCTGCCCGATAGACCGCCTCACTGAGCAGTTGAAAAAGGCTGTGCTCGAGCAGCGCTTTCTGGATGCGGCGGGCATTCAGGACCGCATCACCGTTTGGCGCGCGAGACTGCGCATGTGGGAGAAGGGAGCACTGGACCTTGACGACTGGCAGCAACAGCAGCAGAACGGCGAACATGTGTAGAGCTGTATAAACAACCCGAGCGGTAGAAGAGACAGCTATTTGTACCAAGTAATGTATGGGAGAATGGTTGCGTTTGTGCGGACACAACAACAGCAGTCAGCGCGTCGCGTGCGTGCGTGTGTTTTTGTTTTTCCGCCGAGCGCTGACGAATGCAGTTGTGGCCCAATCAAGTTGCAGGCGCGCCATATCTCCACCCCACCCCCCGCCGCCGAGCGTGTGTTTCATTTTCTTTTTTTGTGTAAATCATGTGTCAGAGCAAACTAACTTAGCTACGGTAACCGTGCGCACTTGGTATCTAATCACGGCGGCATTTGTCACGCTCCACATTTTGCATCTGCTCTGCGCGCCCATTGCGCGGAGGCGAGCGCGTATCTATTCGCCCCCATTTTGGCGCCACCGACAAGAAGCAAAAAAAGAAAATAACAAACACACATAGCATAGCTTTATCAACGCAAACAGGTATCCAAAAAAAACAAAGCTTGCGCTCATCATATTCAGCATCTGGTCTTCTTCTTCTTCTTCTTCTTCTCCTTCTTCAACATCTACATGAGCAAAAGTAGCAGAAGCAGAAGCAGCAGCAGCTGCTGCAACAGTAACATCATGACAATAAATGCAACACACGAAAATCAATACATTGACAACGGTCGAGGAAACGTAGACCACAAGCCACAGCGGTGTATACGCCAGCTGGGCCTCAGTGACAGCGCGCTCACTTTTTGGCGGCTCTTTTCTTGGTAGTCGCTGCCATCTTGGATGCGTCCTTCCTGGCGGCGGCGCTCCTCTTGGTGGTCCTCTTCGTAGTGGTTGTAGTGGTTGTGGTGGTGGTGGCGGCGCTTGCCTTGCGCCTCTTGGTGACGGTCTTCTTTGGCTTGAGCGATTTCTTGGACGCGGCGGTGGATGTGGCGCTCTGTCGTGTACAAAGCGGCCATGTGGGTGAAGGTGGCGGAGTAGTATGGGTGGTTAGCATAAAAGGGGATAAAAGAAAATAAAAGAGAAGAGAAAGAGCAAAAAAGCAAAACATACCTTTTTAGGTTTGGTGGTACTCGACTTGACGGCCGGCTTAGACTTGGTGGTGGTTGCAGTGGTGGTGGAGGCCTTCTTCTTTGGGACAGGTACCTTCTTGGCGAGCTTGTAACTGGCCTTAATCTGCACAAAGTCGCCAGTCTGCACACCCTTTTTGATGGCCTTGATGAGTGCGGGCTTGTTGATGTCGATGTTGTACTTGGCGCGAAGTTGCTTGCTGATGGCCTGCACGGAGGAGCCGGTACGGTCGCCCAACTCCTTTATGCTTTCCGTGACCATGACGGCGTAGGTGGGCTTGACGACGGCTTTCCTTGCTGCGGCGGGCATGTTTG
Source organism: Gracilariopsis chorda (assembly GCA_003194525.1). Classification (NCBI taxonomy): domain Eukaryota; phylum Rhodophyta; class Florideophyceae; order Gracilariales; family Gracilariaceae; genus Gracilariopsis; species Gracilariopsis chorda. Next base: position 200,194 of record NBIV01000081.1, read on the forward strand.
CACAAAAGTTGTGTGACGACGTTGAGGAGGGGCGGCGGGTGGAAGGTGGGTGCAGCGGCGGGGAACGGTGGAAGCGAGTGGGCGGGAGGATGGAAACTTGGGCGGAACAGCAGCGGGCGCGGGTGGTGCGGTGTCGGGGCGGGGAGGAAGAGCAGCGAACGAGGAAGCGGGAGCGGAACAGACGGAGCGGGAACGGAAGCGAGAGTGGGGAGAGAAGAGGGTTGGGAGCGGGGGGGGGGGGGGGGTTCTAAGAGAGGTTGGTGGTAGAAAGGGGCTCCATGGTTTTGTATGGCAGCGCTGAGGTTTTATTGATTTTGCACGCAAGCAAAACAGCGCACGGGGGTTGGCGTTTTGCCAATGGGAGATAAAAAAAGGGCGCAGATAAAATGATTTTTGCTGCGCTATTTTGTATTTTGCGCGCAAACGGGGGCGTGCGAGGCGGTAGCGCGCGGCAGACGATCGCTAAAGCGCGCGCATTCGGGCGGCGCCAAATACAAAAAGCGCGCGCTTTTTTTTTTTTGGGCGCTGGAAAAATAATTGGGCGGTGGATTTGTGACGCGAGGTGGTGGCACGCGCCATCACGCTGTGCGCGCGCGTTTGGCGCCTCCGCGGCGCTGTTTCGGACGCTTGAATGGGCGAGCGCTGTCACGGTGCTGCTGCGCGAGCGCTCTCGGCAATGAGCCTCGAGTGGGCGCTTTTGGCGCCGAATTTCGAAAACAGCTCAGTTCTGGTTGCTGCTGGCGCCAAACAGGTGGCGCCCCCGTTCGCATCTATCATATCAGCACGTGCGACGGGGAGCGAGGGCGGTGCTTGCGCTTCGTGCCGCTCTCGTGGCGCGCGGTTGGTGGCGATGCGTTTTGGCGCGCTCCTGCCGTTTTGAATGCTGCGTCACATTCCTAATTTTTGGCGCGCTTTGCTCAGCAATATGTCGTTTTACATATGTGCTGTACGTTTCCCTTGCTGCTCCGTTGCGCTGCCATCGGCCGCGACTTGGAGGGGGAGTTGCGCCGCCAGTGTCATCACATGATGTGTGCCAGCGTGTGTGCGACGTTTTCCGCACGCATGACCTGACCCTTTGCTTAATCCACCACCCCTGACGCACTTCTTATCCGCAGCCCGAACGCTCTCTCTCCCAGAACAAAGCACGCATGGTTACTGCGTCCTTGTGAGCTTAAGGGCATACGCACGCCCGCTCACCGAGCAAACTCTACATCACATTCCTACGTCGTATCTATCTGTCTCATGCACTGCGAATGCTCATAACAAACTTGCATGGCACCTAGCGAGAGAACGCTTTTTTCACATGAAGCGATCTACACTATGTAGGAATTAGACTGGTGTACCCGTAAAAGAGAGAGAGAGATACCGTACCAATGGTACAAGCTTCGTCTTTGCGTCCCCGCATTCGCACCCATCGATCGTTCTGGCGTGATGTGCTCGCAATGCAGCTAGTTCTGAACAACGGAGCCCGCTGTACAGCTTGCTAGCTACACAGCGTGCTAGCTACACAGCTTGCTAGCTACACAGCTTGCCACTTGGCGAACGATGACACCATACAGCGCCTACACCAACGCCCGCTCGTGATCTGGGGAGCCACGCACGGGCAGCTTGGGCGCATCGACACGGCACTCATCATCGAGCTGCGCCGCACCAAACACGGCGCACGCACGAGTGGCTCAGCGTTGTCCTCTCCCCCGCGCGATGCTGTCCAGACGATTTCATTGCCCGCCGCAGCTGCAGCGCGCGCCCTATTCGCCACATAGCCCGCGTGCAGCACACCGCCCGCCCTCACTCTCCGCCCAACCCTCAGCAACCTTCTCCACTTCCGCCCCGACTCCAACCAAACACAACTGCACAAAATGGCTCCGGCTTTCATTCCGGCTACGCCGCTGTCCAATGCCCGCGCCGCCGCATTTCCCTCTGCCACTTGCGTGTCGCCGCGACGCGCCTTCTTCGGCGCTGCGCCGGCGCTGAGGGTGCAATCTGCCGTCCGCGCTGCTGCGCACCCCCGCCGTGCCGCCCCGCGCGCGGCCGCTGTCACTACCGACAATTGGGTCAAGGCCCCCGGAGCTGAGAATTCTCACCATCACGCAGACGCCAAGATCGCCGCCAATGTGTCGCAGGCCATGGACGTGAAGCGTATTACCCGCCCAGTGATCATTGGAGTGGCCGCCGACTCGGGCTGTGGAAAGTCCACCTTTCTGAGACGCGTCACAAGTATTTTTGGAACCGAGGTCAGTAAGAGCCATACTCCCGTGGGCGAATTCATCACCGTCATCTGTCTGGATGACTACCACACGCACGATCGTATGGGCCGTCGCGAGGCTAAGGTCACTGCGTTGGACGAGCGTGCGAATAACTTTGACTTGATGGCCAGTCAGATTCAGGCGTTGAAGGAGGGAAAGAGCATCATGAAGCCCATCTACAACCACGAGACTGGAGAAATTGACCCTCCAGAGCTGGTGGAACCCAACCATCTGGTCGTTATTGAAGGGCTGCACCCCATGTATGACGAGCGCGTGCGCGACGTGTTGGACTTTACTGTGTACCTTGACCTGGCGGATGAGGTGAAGGTGGCGTGGAAGATTCAGCGCGACATGGCTGAGCGTGGCCATACGTTGGACAATATTCTGGCCAGTATTGAATCGCGTAAACCGGACTTTGAAAAGTTTGTGGATCCGCAGAAGAAGAACTGTGACGTGGTGATGGAAATCTTGCCTACGGAATTGATCCCGGATGACACAGAGAAGAAGGTGTTGCGGGTTCGATTGCTGCAAGATGAGAATTGCACGCACCTTGAGCCGGTGTTCTTGTACGACGAGGGGTCTACGATTGACTGGGTGCCATGCGGTCGCAAACTGACTTGCTCGTACCCCGGGATCAAGTTCCACTACGGGCCGGATACTTACTATGACAAGCCGGTATCGGTGTTTGAGGTGGACGGTGGATTCGAGAAACTTGAGGAAATGGTGTACGTTGAGACGCATATCGAGCGGTCTGGGACCAAGTTCTTTGGGGAGATCACTCAGTCGCTTTTGAGAAACCCGACGGCTCCGGGATCGAAGAATGGAACGGGTCTTGTGCAGGTGCTGATGGCGATGATGATGCGTAATGTGTATGAAAAGGTTACCGGTAAGAAGGTTTCGGTGTCGAGCAGCTGATAATTATTTTTTTGTGTGTCACAATAGTCTGTTTTGAATGGTGAGACGACGGTAAACGATCAAGCGTAGCAAAACAACTTTGAGCTTGAGCACATACCTGTGTTAATGTATGCCGTTTCGCCAGGAACGTCACGCGACACGCGGACATTGAAAACACTTGAGGGGTATCTTGCCTCTGCTAGTAGGAGATACATATCTGCGGCAATTGAGAAAAAGTATATTACGCAAGGGCGGTGTTCCCCCACGGGGAATTGAACCCCGGCCTCCTGAGTGAGAGTCAGAAATCCTAACCACTAGACCATAGGGGAGACGCCTTAACAACGGTGCACACCGGACAAGCTATTACAGGTACATCAGTCCATTTGCAGCCACGTTTGGCAAAAGGTGTGCGAAGCGAAGAGGCGAATCGGCGACGAGCACGCACCCAGTGATCGCAACAGCGTGTCCGCCCCCGAGCAGCGCGTCCGTCCCGCAGCCGCCGCGCGCGCAATGAGCGACGACGACGACGCCGCCGCCGCTGCCGCCGCCGCTGCCGCCGCCGCTGCGCGCTCCTTCAAACGCCGCGCCGCGGCGCGCCACGCACCTTCTCTTCAGCTACGCGCCACGCTGCACTGCGACGCCGCTGTCCGCACCGCCGACGCCACGCATCGAAACCTACGCTCCCTTCTTTCCGCCTATCTGCCCAACTCCGCCGCGCCCCCGCTGCGGGTGCTCACCGCCGAGCACGTCGCCATCACCCCGCCCCGCGCCCTGCCCAGAGCGCTGCTCGACTCGCTTCGAGACCCGCCTTCACGCCTTGCTAAGCTTAGTGACGCGCTTCTCGACCGTCTTGAAAGCGCTACGCTCGCGCTTTCACATGATATTTTCGCACTGCCGTTGCTCACCGTCGTCGCTGTCTGGGTTTGTGAACCGGATATTTCGGCCGCTTTGGCCGCGTTTCCCACACATCAACCGCCGCTGGTTTTGCTGGTTGCCCGCCCTACGGCACAGGATGCGCATGCTTTGCAACGCGTGCAACAGTCGCTTGCTAGTCACCCAGCCCCCGTGCTCGTATTGCGCCTGCACCAGAGTGACAGCGACGGCAAAGGCAAACAACCCGTCGCAGAAGAAGAGAAACACGTCGAAGCAAACCGAAACGAAGCGCCTCATCCGCACTCGGTAACAGCCGTTGCTGCTGACTTGGATGCTCGAGTGCGCGCTCAACTCAATCTGCGACTCAATGACGCTGCCCTGGCTGCCAATCGCATACGAAGGTCCACCCGCACTTCCTTCCGCTCGTGGTTTTCCACTTCGACCACCTCTACCACTCGCACTTCGGACGATTCGCACTTATCCGTCTCTACATCCGATTTGACCGCCGCCACATCCACATCTGATGCCACCCGACTCGCACCGAATACCGTTGCATTCGCCATGCGTCAACTCGCCGATCTCGCGCTCATGGCCGGTCGATACACAGATGCATGCGAGGCATATCGTAACTTGGCTGCAGAGGTTCGATCATTATCTTCTGCCGCATCAGTTCATCATGCCTCTGCACTTGAAATGGAGGCTATTTCACTCGCTCTTCTAGATGGCAGCAATTCGGCTATTGGCTCCGCTTTCGAATCGGCTATCGTGCGATATTCGGATGCTAATCGACCTGAACTTGCTGCGAGAGCTGCTCTGAGAGCTGTGCATTTTTGTCTGGCTGCCGGTTTTCCAGATAGTGCGGCCGGAGTACTTGTACGTGCTATTACTTTGTTGCGCCCTTCAGAGGCCCAAACCAGTGCACCTCCCTTGCTTGACGTCGTTTTGGCAACGCTTTGTGCCGCTTGTGCTGATGCCTTTACTCGACTCAAACATATGCGTCGAGCGTCTCGGTTTGCGTTCTTTGCGGCTGTTAGTTTTGCGCGTTTGCGACATTTTGTTGCTGCCGCTACTGTTGCTACTGCTGTTGATGCTTCTGCTTTGCAGCGCCCTTCTATTCGACATCATGTGCAGTACTGGATGGGAGAGGCTGCTCTGTCTTCTTCCAAACCTGTTGCTGCTGTGAGAAATTTTTCGTCCGTTCTTGCAGAGGCTCAACCGTCGCCTCAGTCGTGTGATTTGCAGCTGTACAGTAGCGTCGTGCAGGCTTTTTTGCGAGCTTTGAAGAATGGAGCGGCCGAGAGACTTTCCGCGCGATGGGATTCTGGAGTTGCTTTTCCACTGCTGGAGGTTGCGTTTTCATTTGTCCAAACGCATGATATGGGAGACACGGATAGTGAATGGCATGCGCTTGAGGATGAGGTATTGGAGGATGTTGAGTTTTTTGAGAAACTTGCTAATGGGAGGAAGACTGGTGTCCAGCGTGAACGGCGGGTTGAAGCTCTTGTTTCTGAACTGCGTCATGCGAAGCGAAGCGGTAAGAATGACCCTGGTGGCTCGCTTGAAATGAAGATCCGGCGTATGAGGGATTTGGCAAATGCCCGAAAACGACGGAGGAGGGCGGCTTCTTTACTGGAACGCGGTGCTGTTATTGGTGAACCGGTGTTTCTTCACGCGCGCCTCACGAATCCGTTGCAATTTCCTGTGTACATGAGCTCGTTGTCCGCTGTCGTGTCGCTTGATGGACAGTGTTACTCATTGTTCGATAAACAGAACAAAAACACTGATACTGACCCTCCTCCTCCGGTGCAACTTTTTGAGGCCGAGCCCCTCACTATCCCTGCCAACTCCTCAAGAGATGTCGTTCTTCGTATTGTCGCATGCAAAGCGCGTACTTTGCAGTTTATTGGTTTGTGTTGGAAGTTTAGCATTGGTATGCTTCCCACCTTTATACCGGACGATAACACTGTTTTTGCTCCTGGATTTGCGCTACTGCATCGTCGAGGCAGACGACTGAACGATACTAGACGCCATCGAGCAAGTGATGTACCATTGTATGAAGAGGATAAATCCCTTACGGTTACAATCGCTCCTGTTGCCCCCAAGTTGAAAGCAGAGCTTTGTATTCCCCACTTTCCATTGAGCATGCAGGACGAAGATGATCCCAATCTGATCATGCGCGCTGGGGAAGTTCGCAAGGGTCACTTGGAGCTTGAGAATGACGGTCCCATGCCTCTAGACAGTATTGTGCTCCGTATTGGTACCCCTCAAACGCTGTACCTTGGACTCCAACTTGAAGTAGAGGGTGAAGGGGAGCAAAAGCGCGTTTTTGCTATTGGAATGAAGGAACAACCTGTGGAGCAGAGTGAGATTGTGGCTGCGGCTCGAGTCAGTCTTCAGCTTGATCCCGGTGAATCGACCCGGATACCTGTTTGGATCAGAGCCGCGATTAACAGTGCGGCTTTCGCACAGCGCTCTCCTCTCAGCGAGAACATCAAGTTGCAAAGAAGGCAGAACAGCAGAAATGATGATCGTACGGATGGAGGACTTCCTCAACGCGATATAAAGCTTGCCATTGCGTATGGCTCGGAACAGCCCCGAATGTCACGTGTTTCCATGAGCTTCAAGGTGCATCCTAGCATAATGGTTTCTCCGCGCTTTCTTCGCGAAGCGGATCTGAGAATGATTTCGCCGCAGGCTTCTGATAAGATTGGGTGCCTGTTTGGTGTTGAAGTTGAACATGCTGGACCTTCTGAGACCGAAGACGCGGACTTTGACATCACAGAGCTTACTGTGACTTCAAGACATGGATGGAAGCCAATGCTGCTGCCGAAGCCAGTTGTTCCAAAGGCGGCCAAAAACCTGGACATTCGGCCTGCGCCAAACACTCTGCGAATCAATGAAACTGCAACTTTTTTCGTTTTCTTGGTACGAAATCGTGACGTGAAAGAAAACGTTGAACGGGATAGTACGGAACCCCACGCCCATATGTGGGGAACTTACATCTGTCACTTTGATAATGAACCACACGCGTGTAGGGATATGAAGGAGGTTGAGCTTCTAAGCCCCACAGCGTTGAATAATGACCTAAGTAAGGGAGATGTGAATGAGGATGATCACAAATGGGACAGATGTGCTACCACGCATTTTGTGGTGTGCTCAAAGCATCACTTAAACGTGCACAGGCATGGTAACTCGTATGACCGCCTAGATCGGGTGTACGTAACAGTCGGTTGGAGGACGAGTGACGGTAATGAAGGCGATATCCACATTCCATCAATTGATCCCCTTCGCTGGATGAAAGATTCGAAGAAAGCAGATTCGGGACAGGAGAACGCTCCGCCGGCTGTGGAGGCCCAATCTCAAGTGAATCCCAACGTAATGCAAGATGTAGTCGAGGGAATCGGTGCATTGCAAGCTAATGACTACGAGGAAGATCCCGTACAGGTACGGGTATGTCATCCATTGAAGGTGGAGCATGATTTCTTCCGAAATAGCGAGGTTGGCAATAATGACTCTACGGACGATCAGAGTTCTGCAGTAGCATACCCGGCTGTAGTACCAGTCGACGTCCTGGTGAAGAACGTATCGAGTGGGGTTCTGGATGTGGCATTTGCTGCCTCCACGGAAGGGGGCGTAGCGGATGGTGATCGCGGACGCTACTGGACAGGAGATGTTTCTATGTCATTGAGAGCAATTGCGCCGGGAGCAGAGCGCACTATCTGTCTCACGGCAGTGCTGATCAGTCCTGGGCGATATAATATGTGCCGGTTTACAATGCTGTATCAGACCAGCAGCTTTGTTCCAAACAGAAAGCGCCAGCATATCTCCATGAAACCGTCGTTCATGACTGTTGAAGCAGTTGGAGACTACAAGTTTTGCGAAGACGATGCATTGGTGGATAGGATCGACACCGCTCCGCTTATGCCGAGTCGAAGAAAGTCAAGAATTCCAAAGAGAATATCTACTGAGGCAGAGACAAACCTGGTTGAAACGAATGCTACGCTGGGAGAGAGCAAACTGGGATCACTTGTGGGGGGAGCACAGCAGAGATGGAGCGGGAAGAGACTCAAATCGATGCTGTAGACAGACAGGGTTCTGAGAAGGTGAATTATGTGGCTAAGCGCAGCAGTACTGAATCAGAAACCGTGAACAAGTCGGGTCGTGATGTTGATTCATCTGGTAGTGTGGGGTGGTTTGGACGGTCCAGACGAAGAGAGGAGGATGGTAAGGAATTGGTAGCAGAAAGAACACGCAGTGGCAGCGTAGGGCGAAAACGATCAGATGCAAAGTCGGCGCAGCTTTTGTCGGAGCTGAAGAATGATGCATTCTGGAATGACGCCGACACTGATGAGGAAGAATGATGTACTTGTATGAGGCAAGAAATGTGATATGTACAATAGGAGGGAATGGTTTCTTAAGCCTCATTTTTTTGCGCTTTTTGCTAACTGTTGGTACCAAACATAGTGGTGACCCTATAACTTTTTTACACGAGCGAAAAATGTTTCGATTATGATTGTTTCTTTTGGTGGTGGGATAGTGATGAGTTGGACTTGTACGATTTTGAGTAGAAGCGAAGGAAGAGAAGTAGGTACGAGCCATTGATAAAACTGGTGACGATAAGGCCAAGCAAACCGTTGCATTTGCCTCTTGTTTTGTACAGCCATGTGACTGGGATAAGCGAGGCAAAACCGGTAACGAACTGCACGATCTGGGTGAGCGTTATGATTCGCTTAAAGGGGAGACGTATGCGTGCTAGTCTTAATGCGAAGTAGGCGTACATGAAGATATGCACGAATGTGTTGAACCAGACGCCGTATCCACCGACTGTGACACCGTATTCTAACCATCCCCACACTGAAAAAATTACGGAGGAGTGGTGCCAGACGTGGAGTAGGGTGAGTGGCTTGTTTCGTAAAAGCAGAATGAAAGTATCTAAGAGTTCGTAAAACTTGCTGAGGTAGAAGAGGTACAGAGAAGAAAGCAACGGTTTTGGCAGCGGAGTTTTGTACGGGGTGCAGAAGGATGCGTGCCAATGTTGCGTACGCGATATGGATATCAATGCGTGCGTGACGTGGAGGTTCATTATAAAGGAGGCTATGGATAGAATTATGTTGTGGATGATTGCTAGCTTCTGTAGAAGTGAAGCTTTCTGAGGGGTTAGAACTCGACGACCTAGTGCATAGAGCGATGTGAGGTAGACAAAAACTACAACGAGGGCGATACGTATGTCTGAGAGAAGATGGGCGGTTGGCGGAGAGCGGGCGTGAAGGAGGCGATATGCAAATTGGCGGAGGGAGTCGGAGCCGGATGTGACGCTTGTCCAGCCTGCTTGAAACGAGCTGGACTCCATTGCGGTGATGAGGTGGAGGAGGGGGACTGGGAGGAAGAACGCGGAGCTGTGGACGGCGCCCAAGGTTCAGGATGTTGTGGTGGTGGCGATCAGGACTCTTCTTCTCCTCGTGACTCGCGGTGATAAATATGATTTGCAAGTTTGCATTTTGACAAAATGAGGGCTGGGATTCAAAAAATGTATTGCAAGCGTTGCTAGAGGTCGGCATGGACCAATGGGACATGGACAGGTGGAAGGGCGTGGTGCGAACTGCGAACGCGGGGAAGTTGTCGCTTGACTGTATGTACGTGTTATTTACAAAGGAAAAGGAAAACAAGAGAAAGCTACTCGGAACTACGCGTGGCCTTTCGCCACAGCTTGAAGAACAAAGCGGAAAAGACCATGAGGGCGCCGGTCCACTGCAAGACGGTAAGGCCATGCTTGAAGATAATATCACTAGCAAGTACAGAACAAAACTGCCTCGTGGTCATAACAGCGGCATACAAAAGCGCGCCGTACATCTGAATGGTATAGGTAATAGCAAATTGTCCCGCGACAGCAGATAGAGAAAGCGCGGCAATATCCGGTAGGATGGACGGGAAGCGGTTCAAAAAAGCAAGACACTGGGGTAAAGCGCGCGACAAAGTAAGCGCAAAGACGGAAATACAAGCGGAGGACAAGTTGATGTAAAGCATCTGATTGTATAGAGACATGTCGTAACGGTCGAAAAGCGACTCTTGCTGCGTTGAGGTTATGGCGTCGAATAAGAGGTACAGCAACATTAGCAAAAATCCTACAGGCGTGTCTGTATCGGCGGCGGAGGAGTGTTTGGCGGAGACGTTTCCAGACGAAATCATGGTGGCACATCCGGCAAGCACGACGGCAACGACGGCAAAGTCATCATACGAATAATGCCGACCTGATCGCATTTTTTGAATGAGCATTACCGGAAGCATCTTTGCGCACTTTCCGATTGTGACGGTGGGAAAGGTGAGCCATTTCAAGGCCTCGTACTGACACGAAGTGGCGACGACGTTAGATATTGAGACGGATATGTACTCTGTTACGGGGGCCACGGGTTGCAAATGGGCGCGCTCACGCCGGATGAGAATGACGACGGCGGCCATCAAGGCGGCGAGCAAGCGGTTTGCAAGCACGAGGAAGAGCGAGTGCGGGAAGAAGGCGGTGAGCGAGGTGCGAGAAGTGTACGGTCGTGTCATGATACGTTCCTGTAAGAGGGAGTATACCATGAGAGTAGACATGATTGCAACGGCGCATAGGGATGCATGGAATGCATCCCGTCTTGTCAAGGAGCGCACTGGACGGCGTTTTGAGAGTGGCAGGGAGGAAGCGTCCAGTGACTTTGCTGGGGGTGGGAGCGGCGTTTGCGGTGGCGGCGGGTGGTGGACGGGATCATGAGGAACGTCGGGCGGTTTGCGCGAAAGTGGGGAGGAAGGACGTGGCTCGTGACGACGCGCAAGCACGGCAGTCATATCGTCGTTGGTAGCGGAGCGGGAGTCGGGAGCGGGAGCGGGGGCGGGGAGCGGGAGCGGGAGCGGGAGCGGGAGCGGGAGCGGGAGCGGGAGCGGGAGCGGGAGGTAGACAGGGGATGCGGGAACAAGATGGTGTTTGAAAGAATAAGGGCGCAGTGACAGTGTCAGGGGGGGAGGGTGGGGGAGGCCTTACAGTGCTCACTCACAGTTGCAGCGCAGCGCGAGGCGCATCAGTACGTGTACCGGTGGTCGAGGCGGCGCGCGCAGTTTCTTGACGAAGTCGCGAAACGCGTAGGCGGTCGTTGATGCGTTGATACGTGCGACACTGCGCGCGATCCGGGCAGCAGCCCTGGCAGTGCGGGCACAGCCATTGCGAGTCCATGCGCAACGCGCTTTCGAAGCGGCCGTAGCCGTACTTGGCAAAGCACTTCTCGCAGATCACCTTGCGACACGTACCCTGTTGAATGCGCGTGCACACCGCCAGACGCACGTTCTTCGGCGTTCTCGAGCATACGTGACAGAACCGACTCGGAACCGGCTTGTCGAACTTGGCCGCTCGGCGTTTCTTCTTCGGTCTTCTGCGAAGCAGCTCTTCGTCCGATACTTGGCAGCTGCCTGTTGATCCCCGCTCCCTGCCCCGCTTTCCGCACTGCGTCCCCGTCGCCGCTGTCATTTCCACAGGCGCCCCCCTCATCGCCCACCAAGGCGCTACCATCCCCCAATTCCCGCCCATTCCACCCCCCTCCCCGCTGTACAACAGCACGTCATTGTCACAGCCCTCTTTCATCCCGCCTCCAATGCCTACCATCGCATCCATACGCCCCTCGCACCCCTCACTACCCACCACATCAAACACGTCTCCACAAATTTCCTTGCTCTCGCACTCCCGTACAAGCAGAAGATTATCCCCAGGCAGTAGTTCATCCTCCCCTTCAACATGAGTCACCGCCGACTTATCCACCGTACAATCCTCCCCACCCCCAACCCCGCAAACTGTTTCGCCGCTTGTACCATTGTTGCTGCCACCGTTGTCATGCTGCTCGCTCTCGAACTTCCACCCGTGCGTGAAGAGCGTCTCGAACTTGACAATGTTCTCCACGCTACGTTCCATCGAGTACAGACGCAGCATTTCGCATACGTCGAATTCATCACATGATTTTCGAAGCTCTTCACTGCTCATGTCGCTACCGACCATGTTCACCGTGGAGCACCCTTCCTTCCCTTTCAACACTGCCTGTGAGCATATGTACGACATCAATCGAGACACATCCTGCACCTCCGGATTCACAATTTGTCTCTCTTCCCTCCCCTCTTCATTCGTTTTCCCGCTCGACACCTCGTCAACCTTGCCGGTTTCCTCTGCCACTTCCTTCGTTTCAGTCACCGGTGCGTCCAGTAACAGTCCGTCCATGTCGTCCTTTCCTACCAGGTCGTATCCGCTTGACCCACCCCCATCGATCAGCTCTCCGCCTATGGTAAGCCTCTCTCCGTCCAACACGCCGCCTGTGCCAAGTGCACCATCGCCCAGGCAATTCGTGCTGTCGCAGCTTAGCATTTCCGTCGCAGCGAACATCTCACTGCCATGAGTCGCAGTGTCTTCCGTTCCCGCTGCAAACTCATCCAGATTCACTGCAGGGAGCACGTGTCCCCCTTCACCTTCACACAACAGTCCAATGTCTATTGTCTCTGGCCCAGTCGTGCAAGGGCTTTGTCCACCTTCTATCAACTTGTCAATATCCGTCACGGCAAAGTCGCATCTGTCCTTCTCTCTCACAGTTTGCAGCTTGCTCACAGCCAGAATGTTCTCATCACTCGTCTCAAGGTTCAGAAATCGCAATGCGTTCACGTCATCGTTTGCACTTGCGCCCATACTCAAGCACTCCATTCTTGTTCTTGATAGTACTTTGTAGTTCTGTACCCCCTTCTGTTCTTTGATTGCTTCTTCTACACGGCAAGAATCAGTCCCGTCTGTGTAGTACACCACACAAAGGCTTGGCAGTATCCGCTTGATTGTTGTTGTTGCTGTTGGCGTCAGCAAATCCCTCTTGCTTCCCGTCCAGAGAGAAGAAGAGAACTTCCTGCCCTTTCACTCTTTCTCCTGGAGGAACGCCTGTATCAACACGTCAGCCCTTCACGATTGCTTCCGCAGCTGATGTGTGATCATACAGCAATCCAACTGTGCGAATGCACAAAGATGTAGTACGTATCCACGATCAATAAGCCTCCGTCCAACCAACCTGGATATCTGACAATTCCCCTTCGCAAAAGATATGACGTACAACAGTCAACAGCACTATGCGAACGGGCGAAAGCTTATCCGGCAACAGCACTCGCGGTGAACCCAGATGGTCGAAACAACTCTCACACACAAAGTGCACGCGACCGTTGTTTTTCGTATCCAGCCCTCTTGCTTATTTTTCTTCTGTCTTCTTTACGAAGATTCTGTCTGCGATGCAAAAAAAAACAGCTACCAAAACGCACCCGAAGAGACGATCAGACAAATCGATGATTCTCGTTGCGGTAAACGCCGTAGTCGACCGTTCCCGTATGATAGGCACGCACGATTCGACGCCCGACCAAATCGTTTGCTCTACACAACGGTCTTCACTTATCAAACGTTCACAGACGAGGCGCCGCTTCGATGCTGAAAGCGTTCAATTGAAACATTTCAGGTTCCCATAGGCCATCACGGCGATGGCCCCCAAGCCAGTGAGTGCTCCGTAAGTCACACGCATTCGGGCTCCTGTTTTCGCTGTTTTGAGTCTGTTGCCTCAACTGCGTGACACACGGAGCTCTCTATAGTCTTACTGAACATATCCGAAAATGATCGCCGCGAACACTACTCTTGAACAGCCAAACCTTCATCCTATGAATCTGAATGCCTCCTCCGTTCTTGGGATTGAGAGAGGACACACGCTTTTGAACGACTCAACTCTTGTTTCTATTTGATTACGCAGTGCAGGCTTACCGGGCAGCGTAAGAAAGAGCGCGCTGAGGCGTTTTCTTCACGCTTCCAGAAATCCTCTTCCCACACATGATTGCAGAGAGGAGGGAGGCGGGAGGCGGGAGGCGCTTCTGGTGCATTTGCACAGGCTGCAAAGAATCAGTGCACCGTGTGCAGCGAATGTTGCGCGAAGGCGTATGAAAGTCAAACCGAGCAGCACGTCGAGAGTGATCCGGTGCAGCTCCCGTCTTGAGGCCCGTTGAATGATACTGTACACGTGAGTTCAGAACATTTGCTCAGCAGGTGAAGTCACTCCGCTCTAACCCGCGGGAATGGCTCATCACGTTCTCTACCTTCCAATTGAAGCCTTCCCCAAGAGATATGTGAAGGCCTCCCGCCGTGAAATAAGTTAGTCTGCCCTGCGTACAGTACGGAAAGCACATGAAAAGGGGAGAAGAGCGCTTCTCAGAAAACGAGCGCTCTTTCAATTAAGAGCAAGTGGTGGACGCCGTGCTAGTAACAGAAGCATGGCGCATGTAACATTTACTCGTTCTAATTAGGATTCCCGCTGTTTTAGGAGAGCCATCCGTCAAGAGGCGCTATGAGCCAAACACACTTGAGCGCGTGTTCAGGGAAGATATTGGTCCATAAGACAGAAGAATGGGCAGTAGGTGTTAAAGAGACCGAGAGGAAGCAGAATCCGAATGACACACAACAAGAAAATATGTGCGCGCGTGGCCGGCTGTGGAGTGCACAATACGGGTGACCGCTAAGACTATTTCTCAAGTGAAAAATCCAATACATCACTACTTGCGGTTTCATAGTACGCCAGTCTGAAATCGGTTGCAATGAACTAGCACGAACACTACTTTCGAGCCATGAGATTCAGACATGGAAAGTGTACCATGGTGATAATGTTAGATGTAAGGCAACAATTTGACACTGTTCGTGCCGCCAAGAATGGTTTATTTCTTTGGTTTGGAGAGAAGTTACGGGACTTCTTTCTGAAGACGATCTCAACTTGACTGATGAAGCAAGGTGAGACACGATATGGAGTAGACTTGAATCACGATGGCATATTGCAGGTGCATGACAGGCTTCAGGGCAATGAGCTCATCAAAACATGGGGCCATACCCAGTGTCGGTCGGCCCTACAACTTCAAGTTTGCAAGATATTTGCACAAGGCACGGCGCTGAGCAAGAACGGAACAACCTGAACTGTCAGTTGGCAAGTGTAAAGAGCGCTTGACACTTGTTTCTATGAAATACTTCCGCCGAGAGCCGCGGCAGTTTCTGTGAACAACTGCCGCGAATCTCGATAAAAGAAAGCACAGAATATCTTTGACAAGTACGTGTTACGTAACTTTATGCCTCGTAAGCATTCTGATCCCTTTCACCGTGCTGAGCTGTCAGTCTCCTGTTGGTTGCTACGCCTTATCGATACCTTCTCATTGTTTTTCACGTCCCTTTCATAGTGTGGCTCCGACAGCAGATGACCTGGATATTTGTTGCGCCCCGTGCATTGCGTCCAATTATCTACTCTGCTCACCAGGGGCTGGCTTCTGCGTGCAGAACAGTCCGCAAGAAATGCATTCTCCAATCCGAACGCGTTCAAGTAACAGATGATCGCCTCTGCTCGAAGCCGAGGTGCCTATAGCGCATTAGATTCAGAATTGGAGCGAAGAATGCGTAAAGGAACTGGTGTGAGAGAAGCTTTGCCATACTAACCACGGTCTCAAGCTCCCAGCTACAGACGCGTTCCTAGTAGTCCCTCAAGCTCCTGGCTACAGACACGTTCCTAGTAGTCCCTCACCCTAGCAACTTTTACCTTGCTGGTGATATATAGCCTTCTATCAGGCCCCTCCTGGCTTCCTATTGTGTCTCATCTTCAAGACAGTTTGAGTTGCCTTTCTGACGCGCTGTGAAGTACACCGTGGCCCCATAAAGTTGCACTGATGATCCATGGATATTCATCTATAGTTTTCTTACGCGCATCTGTAGTCGCCCACGGACGCATCTTTGACGCAAAATTCTATAGGCAGAATTAATGAAGAGCGGCTGTATTCCAAAGGCGAGGCTTGTGTTTGGTCGTTTGCAGATGGATCTGTCATTACGCACAACGTTGGCGACCTCTTGATAGGCCACTCTTACTGTTCTATGAATAAATAGTGCTTGTTCTGACCAGTCCCTTCTATGGTTCGCATTGGAGGACAGTCGCGCAGCATCTCTGAACGCTGTCTTCTCTCCAAAAGTGTGTTTTTTACCTACAGGTACCATTCGGCAGTACTTTCTTGGTGAGCCAAAAGGCAAGCTATGGAGAAGGTACTGTACAGAGTGTCGTGCGCTCAAGGTAAACTGACACCGGCGAATACCTTGGGTGCACGGTATTGAGCTTCCCGTGGTAAACCAACAGTACCTGTCTTCCGCAGCTTGAGGAAGCGAATGGACTAGCCATCGGGCAGCTCAGAGCGACCAGCTCTCAGAACTGGGAAATCTTTCCGATGATCAAATTACAAAGAAATATCCGTGTACCTCTTTGGGCAGGGGCGTATTTGTGACTGGCTACTTTGCCAGAATGGGGAATGTGACTTACAATTACAAAAAACTACTCATCATCCTATTTTTTGATTACTATTGAACGCTTTTGACTACCAGTTTTGGAAAAATGTTGACGAATGACTTAATGTGGCAAAATGGTCAGTCACAAACACCCTCCTGTCTTTGCGATACGAAGAAACGGCAGGCATGAGATGATTTGATGTGGTATCGATTACCTCGAGGGTTACTGATGTTCTGTGACACACAAACACAATGCACTCGAAACTAAACTGTCGATCGTATGAAATCACCGCTTCGAGGACAAGCATCATACCAGTAAGTTCGAGCTTTAGCTTTCGAAGCTATTGCGGACTTTGCACCGATAAGGGTTGTGGGGATGTAGGGATCACCCATCATCTTGCAACCATAATCCACACATATGCGATGTCTGTACAGCTTTGAATGAAGCATTTGCTCATCAGACTAAACTGTCACGTATTCCGTTCACCAAATTACTGCATTTTGCATTTCATTCGAACGTGTTCAGAAGAAACCGGATGGGTATAACGAACATCCTGCCTTCTTTCCTTCTTCCTCTCTCCCGTGCCCCGGGGTAAGGGTTGTCTTGTTGTGCCCTCTTCACGTTTCAATGAAAAAGATTAAGAAACATTCTTCGTTCCTATTGAAAAACTGATGTGGTTGGCAGACTTGCTGCTTCTGTGTGTGTGTGATTACGGGCACGTGCCCCTAATTCCAAGGCAACGATATTCGCTTTCTACAAGTAGAATGCTAATTATCTATTCGATGGCTAAATTCCCGTAATAGACCCAATCGCATCATCCGGCGTAACTTTATCGTGTTTTATAGCCTTTTCGGAAGGTCGGCACACCTCGACGGGCGGAACTGCATGTGCCCTGAGCGGGACTCGCTAATACCTTGCAGGGTCCCTCACCACAACGGTATCCAGCGCAAAGCGATTTAGCATCATGATTCCAGATGGGCTACGACAACTACGATGCCCTGCTGCTTCTGTCGAAACCTTTTCGGGTAGAGGAGCTCGGACAGCAACTGATGCAAGTCTGCTTAGATTGTGCGAAATTACAGCCTACCAGTTTGTGCGGAGATGCCGTCCTCAGACGTTGACAGGTACGCAGGTCAGCAGAAAAAGAATTGCAGACTTTCCCACGTCATTCGAACTCTGCAACTCTAAAGATATTAGCAAGACGAGTTATGGTGTTAGAATCAGACTCAAATGCGAATTTCCGTTTTCGGGAATCTGTACCACAGGCACGATCCGCGGACATACCAGGACTTTTATACACATACATTATAGGTTGAGTTGCTTTTGCTCTACACCAACCGTCTGGCACTCGCGAAGTTGATGGCCCTAGAGCCAAGAGAGAAGATAAAGAAATATCTCTTGTATGGAAAAAGGCGTTAATCGCTTTGTTCTTAGATGGTGTCATAGGGCGATATTGCTGCGGAGAGAACTTCCTCCTCTTCCAGAGAGGGATTTCCCAGATCACTTCCTACCGTAATCTCCGAATTAGGAACACAATGGGTAGTGCGCTCAAATCAAATCAGCTTGTTTTGATCTACTTTCTTCTTTGCCCTTTCAAGATAGTTACACGAAGTAGATGCTTCTCAAGATATGTAGCCATAGGATATAGATTAGATACGTGCCCAATGAAGAATTCGATTTGTATGAAAAGTCAGTCGATTCTTTCAAAAGCCATGAAGCCTGGGCCTTCTTCGAAAGACATGTCTTTGCTTCCAGTATGGTGTGATGTTTTGGTTCATGTCGGAAAAGCCAGTGGTCCCACTTTGAGCACAACGTATTAATATGTTCACTAACTTGTTCAGATCTGTTGGCAGTTGGGTATCAGAGGGAAGCAAAACGCATCCCATTTTACACTGCTCCGTATCGTTGGTGTAACTTAATGGTGCTGAGATCAACAGTCGACAAGCTATCTGCTAGCAATGACGTAGAGCTTGGTAAGGGAGTCGACAGACAAAGACCAGGCCCTTCTCGGACGTTGACCCCCTCTCAGGATTATCGTGAGATGTCCTTCTGGTGTGTATCTGCTGCTCCCTCTGTCTCCGATGGCCCTGCGACCTTTATGTCGCCGGTGAGATCGAGACAGACAGATCTTGAATGTGTAAGCTTCCGCCTTTCTATGAGACAGCTCACAGACACAGTTTTGTAACTGCTGGACCAATGTGGCCTTGCTCTATGCAACCACAACTCTAATTTACCCCTCTTTCTCAACCTATACTCTGAAACTGGGCATAGCAGCTGAACCGCGAGGCAGGGAGCAGCTCATAAACGGGGACAAAAATATGAGTTCAGGATAGCCCTTTTTCCGTTCCACACAGTCAAACAAGCAACCATTCTTCTTCTTCTTCTTTCTGTTTTATGGACACACATTACCTGATTATGGCATTGTGGTAGAATCTAACACTACAGTGGAGCTTTTCTTCGTCTAGCATGCTAAACTCTATGTACGTAAAGCTACTCGGAAAGAAAGATTTTCTCTGTCCTGTAGTACCAATCTCTATTCATGTCTCCGGAATGTAGCCGATGACTGCTGCTTGCTTTCACCTTGCAGCAGCCGTGTTGCGCTCACTAGCTACTATCTCGGAACATGGAAAGATCAGCACCAAGCTTCTACGGGAGCACCAAGCTTCTACGGGGACATCAACCATTCTGAAGTGAATTTGAGAACATGAGTTTTATTGCCAAACTATGGGCGATATAGTAGTACTCTACAGCTAATCTTTTACTCTGTAGGGGTGATTTGTTGTAGTGTAAACTCCCCCTTTTTGTACATGGTGTGTATGGCAAGAACTTGGGTAAGAGTCCAGCTGTCGCCACTCAGGGACCACTCACTGCACATGATGTCTTTGTATGGTACTATTCGTTCATAATGAAGAAAGCCCGCTTACCACCTCTCCTGCATAAAATGAAAGAGCATTTGGGCATTTGTTAAACAAGGCTTAAAAAGAGTCAAGTTCTATTGTATCATAATCATACCAACATAGAATGCAACTTATTCGTCTGTGCATTTCTGAATATGCTTTCAGAAACGATCAATTAAAGGTCTGTAGATAGCATGAAGAGAAAACCATTCCCAGCACATTTTGGCCGAATGGATCCAAACTTAGGGAGAACCTAATTCTTCAATCCACACTGACCTTTATGGATGGCATCCCTGAGCTGATTCGAGGCATTGGTCATTCCAGAATCGGTGCAGATCGACGCACGGAACGAGCGCGGAAGATTGTATTCGCTGCGTTGGAAGTAGCAGAAGGTCTGACCTCGCGGGAACTCAGGAGCCTTAACACATCCGGTACCAAGATTCTGCCTATTACGGGGCCAGCCTCGATATCCACGAGCTCCAACCGTAGCGGTTTTAACGTATAAATCACATGCAGTTCTGGTATTGGTACTCAGAGTAATGGCGCATCCTTCTCCAATGTTACCCTTAATTCCGAAGGCGAACAGTGCCTCCGGAGACAGCGATAGGTAGAAGCTCTTCGTGAGATGCGTGGCTGAGACACAGTTTATGGCGGAGAAAATCACCACAGCCATCGAAAGAATTGCTTTCATCATCATCTTGTGGTCTCGGTTGGAGTAAGTTTGGTATACGGAATGTACGTGTGATCTGGGGGCTGGTGTGGAAAAACAGTTCTGAGAAATAGTTATCGATCCGAGTTGAGTTGCGCGGTTGAGGATGTAGTTCAGTGGACACGATTCTAATGAGGCACTGATCCCTGACTCCTTTTATACTGAGTTAACTCGTTGAACAACAGTGATAACAGCGACGCAAGAAGAAGGCCAGCACGTCTCTTACGGGTCAGTGTGACTTTGCGGAGAGAGATTACGCTGGAATGAAGGAGGGATCAAACCAAGAAGTAAATAAACACTGGCGTTGCATGGATGCGTACGTCTTTCTCCTTATCACAATGCTCTGAAATGTGGTTGATGTGTCAAATCGTTTGCGCTGGTGGTATGGACTGAATCTAAACAGAGAGGATGAAACTGTAGAGACAGAAGATCATGAAGTATCAAGCCTTCAAAGGAGATCGGTCCAGATGTTGGTCACGAATGGTCGACACAACAGAGAATTTCATTCTAAGGATGCTCTCCAGAGCGGACATGGGAAGGAATTCTTGTCATGGAAGGTGTCTGGTAGCAGCTCCCATTGGAACGAGAACAGAACTAATGTGCTGAGTTGGAGAGATTCGTTTGGTAGAGCTTGAAATGGGGATTCGCACAGGTGGATCTTCGTAGACGTTCAGGAGGCTGCTCTGAGCTGTCTTATGTCGATGCTCTGTTCATGTGTGAACGTGAATGCCGTGAACGGCTAATAATGTCATCTCTTCAAAGAATTACAAACTGTAAGTTAATGCTATGTCTGCCCTGTGGGTTTGACTCACGGCATCATCATGATGCATGATGCATGCTTCCGTGAGTCCAACAGCATGGTGCTGGTTTGAGGTGGAAGGGACGTTCGCTACGTAAGCTTCGCTGCCAGGGATTTGATTGAAGCAGAGCGGAACATATGCTCTGTTCTCCACTGAAAAAGCTGCATGAATTGCTTCGCACGTATCGAGGAAACCGTTCACGAATTCACGAGATCAGATACATATCCCAGGAAGCAACAGCAATGGATTTGAACGATTGGAGGGCATAACAGGCGTAGTAAAAGGCCGTACAGTAAACCTCCCTTTCATGCTTTTTATAGCGTAGCTACCGCTGGCTGCAGAAGGGTGGTGCACTGTATGCCGAATGTGCTAACGCAAATGAGCATTGATTAACGCTAGACGTGTACACGTAAGCGCGCCTGTGAGCAGCTTTTGAGGGGTACAGCAAAACTGGAGTATGAATCTAAAAGGGATTGATAACTGAAAAATACGAGGTAAAGGTTAGGCTATCATTACAACCTTCTCCTTGTGAAGTTCATTCCTGGTTGGCTAGCCATCTACCCTTTGTAAAAAGGATGCAGTTCTAAAAGGGTTAGAGGATTAGCCTTCTTGTCTTCCTTCCTCTTCCCCGGACGACTCCACTGCAACGAAGCAACTCTTTCAACATGGTTTCAGTTGTGTGGCCACAAGTGATAAACTCTCAGCATGACAATCATGACGCAATTGCGGATCCATGCTCGCGTGGAAAAGCATGAATCCCAGCGGTACAGCAGCAGGGTATGCACACGAGGCGGATTGGCACGGTGTCTGTAATTGATCCTTGGAATAGCCCTGTACTCTTTGGGCAAAAAGTTAGTCCGAACCCTTTCTTACTCTGGTCATCTACCTGTCCGCTTACCACAAAACTTGCTATCCTGAGAGAAGCAAATTTGACGCTGAAGCCTCTTTTGAGTTTACAAAGGGATGCACAACACTCCACCTGTCTGAACCCCAAGTTCTCTACAGTCACGATGATGCGCACATGACAAGTTGACGCAATAGGCAACAGAAAAGGTTGCCCAACTCCTACTTCACTTTCACATCACATGTCAATGATAGCGCCGAAACGTGCAAACACCAGGTACATCAGTAACCCTTACGGCTCAAGGTCGCCGCCTTAGAATATCTAAGCGGGAAAACCACCCACACGTGCGTCAGATAAAACTGATCCTCTGCGTAAATTCCTCGCTTGGTTCAGGTGATCCATCTTACTCTTTGAATTCCTCGTCATGCTCGAAAAGCTGAAGTTCTCCGTCAACGGTAATAAGCTGCAGCCGAACTATGCTTTGACCATCGTACTCTTCAGCATGAAGCTGAATAAACGGCCAAAACAGATCAAAACACTCTCCGATGACGTCTTCTATAGACCCTAGATCTTTTTCTTCAAAGAAACCGTCCACTTGACTGAGAAGATTGTTCTCCGTGCACTGTTGCACGTTGTGGTTCTTTTGAATGCGAACATGATATCGCACATTACCGTAGTCAAACAAGTGCTCGAACATAAATCCGCCAGTGCTGCTTTGCAATGGCCTAACAAGATTCCACTCCGGGAAATTCACTTCCATGTATGGACCGTTTACAGCGTGAGGCAAACCTTGCGATGAAGGTGTCAGATAAAGGCAGCTGAGTACAAGGGGAGACGGGGGAAAGCGCTTGGAGGGATTGGGATACGGAGAGATGCACAACGTGCAGTGTTTGTTCCATTGGCACACACGGTTCGAAACTGTGCGCCCATACAGGAACGAGAGTTAGATTGCTAGCCTTCTAGCTTTCTACTAGTAGGAGAAGGCTAAGAGATAGGGCCTCAAAATTTGCCTGCGTAGATAGAGGTTTTGGGTAGCGGTCGAAAAGAACGTAACCCATGTGATGCGTTGCTGGTTCCTGAGACAAATTCTTGAGAGTGGGTGACGTCCGAACTGTTATTTTTTTCTTCTTCTTCTTCTTTATTGTGGACAACAGCTTTCTATTACCAAGCTGAAGGAGAGCGTTCAGTAAAAGCTTTCTCTTTTCAGGAAGGCCAAGAACTTCTGTGGCTCATGTGGGATTAATTGCTGTATAATTTCCTTACATTTGCTTGGGAGACCAGCTAAACTGTTATTTTGACTTGTGGTCTTAGCTTACCCCCAAGTTCAAAAAGTTAAGACGGTACACGAACAATCTGCCATTGGTGCCAAGAGTCCCGCCTCTGCGGACTCGTCAGTGAGAAGAATGGAACCCGCTTGGCCTGGGGCAAGTATTGACTGACCCTGTAGCGCTCTTTTTGTGGCGTATTAGTGCTGTTCTTCAAAAGCGTCATGGCCTCACAACAGATATGCCAACTCAGAAGTCTTTCAGGTAGCTACAGACGTAGCCCTGGACGCTTCATTCCAAAATGCAACAACCCCATGAGAGGATCTGAGCCGTCTCTATCTGAAGATCAGTGGTGTTCCTGCCGTTTGCGACGGCTAACAAGCTCTGCTTCTAGGCTTGCTCATTTCCACCAATCTTAGCCCTCAAGCGCTAAGCCTCTCTCGCACTCTTCTTCTTCTTCTTCCTTATGGGCACACATTACCTGATTTCGGCATTGTGGTAGAATCTCACACTACAGGGGGGCTTGTCTTCGTCTAGCACGCTAAACTCTATGTACTTATGAGAATGGACCTGTACGTTTTGACTCAAGTGGCAATGTGGACAAGCAGAGCGGCACTGCCAAGAGGCTGTGGTTCTCAATGGTTCTAACGAAGTAACGTCATCTTTGAACTGGACAAGCGTTGGTGTATCAGAGCCCTCCTGCGGCTCATGCTTGATGTTGATTTTGTAATTGCAGAAGTTTTCTCGTGGCTGACTGATTCCTGTACTTTCTTGGTCTCACGATGAAATGTGCCTGGCTGCATGTAAGGGTTATCGCGTGGGCAAAGGCAGAGGCTGCAGTTCGCGGTTTAGCTCTCACGCATATCGTTATCTATCACGATCGCTTGAGATCAGGAAGTGAGCCTCTCCGGAGGGCAACTCGGAACTTTGCAACAATTCTCGAGTGGCAACCAGGTGTTTTTGTGAATATCGTAGCATCGGTTGCGTTGCGTTCGTAATCAAGATATGGGCGTAGAACAGCTACAAAGCCATGAGCGACAGCCTACAACATGAAAATTCGTAGGAAAAGCAAGTTTCTTCTGAACATATACAGGGTACAACGGTACCTAGTATTTCTCGGTCTCACTTTTGTCTGAACCAAAATCAAGCCAGTTGTGAACGCCACAGATGGGTGAAATGGATTTCAACAGTTTCTTGTCAGAGTACTAGGCCACGAATGCCATTCGGAGGGAGCAACTACCATATCCTGGTGAGCAACGGGGAAAGGCGTCAACGTTATTGCGAAGTCAAGGACCCCGACGATTCTAGCTTTCCTGGGAAGAGGAAGCCTTGCTCAAGAGCGTTCGACTAGTAGGACAATGCGGTGCACCTACAATGACGCCCATGGCAGCGGGCAAGTATGTTTAGCAAGACGCACAGCCATAAAACGGGCTCATACCGTAGATCGGCGTGTGCACTCTTGCATTTAGGGACTTGGAATCATCCCTAGGAGCGGGTCAGGTGAAGTTTCATGATCACGAAACGTGCGAAGCCAGTGTTCCTTGATAGCTGCACAGTTCTGCATTTTGGGAATCAGACAGCGATTCTCGCAAGCAATCCTTTTAGCCCGGGTTTATCAGGTAAAGCTCGAGAAGAAGTGGAGAATCCAGGGTCGGCGCACAATCCGATTGGATTCCAACCATTTCATAAGGCCCATCATAGTGGTGTGCCATACGCAATCTACCCGGCCAGTTGCAAGGCTTCTCATGGTGACGTCTTCATGATGCACGTATCTTTCGTTGACGTACTTGTAAAGTTGGCGACAATCAAGTGAGGTGGCCCGTTTGACTTCTTGATAAGGCTTGGTATCGGTATTTCATCAGCATGAAACAAAGTGCTGTCGATGCAGTCTGCCCAAAGGCCAGCTCTAAGTTGTACAAAAACGCGTCTATTATAGACACCTTTAGACATGTACCGCGTGCTCATTTCCACACGTCATGTACATCACATGCACTTTTTCCACAGTCACGATCACACAGCGGCCCACGAGTTCTTGAGCAATTCGACGGTAGAAATACGTAGACGTACAAACTGGGCAGGAAGATACATTCTCTGGACTCCTGTGAACTGCGGCATTATGTGCAGACAACTGTCTGAGGAATGTCCTGCAATAGAGAACTCTGCATTGCCGTGATTGCGAAAACTTTTTAACGGACATAATCTATGCACATGGCCCCTTGTTGTAATAGGGGAATGCTCATTAGAAGTTCTCAAGTGCAGCGGAATCCTTACATTGAGAGGCACGAGATACGCGTCAAGACGACAATGTCCCATGTTGAGGTCCCATATCATTACTCTTTGACAAAACGAGATAGAAGCTTGCCCCTAGCTGTCAATGTACATGTGTTCATGGATAAGCAACTGGAGAACATGATGGAAAGCAGCCTCGGTGTTATGCGAGTCAGCACATCCAAATGAATGCTCTTCTTTCCTGAGAAAACATTCTCGCGGATCTTCGAGAAAAGCTTGGCATTGGCGCGGGGAGTGTAGGTGGACAACGCTGCAGGATGGTGCGGATGAAGTTCAGAGTTCTGTCTACCTCTGAAGATACGACTCGAGCATTGTAATATCTTATGAGTCTGAATGGAGCCAGGTTGTTGTTTGCGTTCGGGTCTCGACGGGGGCGTCAGGGGAACCAGGGGTACGGAGTGCTTTCCAGATTTGAAGTTGGCGCGATTAGTTTTAAGTCTTGTTCTGTTTGTTCCTAGGTGGACGTATCTATGCTAGAATTGCGACATGAGGCACTATCCTCGTAGACAATGGTGTTAATCGCTATGAAAGTTAGATGGCAATAATAAAGCGAGTCGGGCGGCATACTGTACGGTACTTCAGTGTGGTGTGGAGTGGGATTGCGGTTGCAGATTGTCAAACACAGTGAAAAACAATGCGCTAGAAGCTGCTTCTCGGACAACCTTATGCCCGAAGCCGTTGAAAATGGCACGCACACCTTCTTCTCTGACAACCTTGGTAATAGTATTCAAAACACCACGGTACCGCGTGGGCTCTGCCATACATCGCGTAACGACAAAATCAAGGGGGGCTAAGGCCGCACCCACGCAAGCACCCGTGGCAATGCCGAACAGGAGGGTATCGAACGGCTCCACGTGAGACTTGATGCGCGAAGAGAGCGAACTTAGAAGGTGAAAGATGCCGAATTCCGCTGCCTCAAAAGGAACGTCGCGTATGACACTCTCTCCTGCACCTGTGAATAATCCCAGCCAGCCCCTGGTGGCTAGTATGAAACGCCATGCTGATAGCGGATGAGCGTGTAGTCCTAGTCGTACGCGATCGCTGGCCAGTGCGAATGGGGCCTCTGCCAATGTGGATGCGAGAGTGGCTAATGCTGCTGCAGATGATGTGGCAAGCAGCGGAGTTGAACACGGTGCGGTTGGGATCGTTGACGGAAGGGGCGTGGCGACTAGATGCGAACGCTTCGGGGTGAAGAGTGTTCGCAGTGTAATGTAAAGGAAGGAAAAGACAGCGGCGTCAACGATGTAGCCAGGAATTGCAGCGCCGGCACCGGCGTAGAGACGCGGGAGACAGGATAAGCTTCGAGGGGTGAACGCGTAGTTCATCTGTGCAAGCGACTTGCAGGTGTCCAATGGGTAGAGCGCGAGATTGACGATTGATTCAGCCATGGCTCCGGAGAAAGCGGCTCTGATTGGAGCGGGAATGCGGGGTAAGCTTCTGAACAGGCGCGTGGATGTGGGCAGGCGCAGCGGCAGGGGCGGCGGGGGAAGGAACACCAGGCCGCGCGCTGCATGATGGCGCGATATGTGTGGAGAAATGGTGGGCTGGCCCGGCGGGGGCTGTGGGCATGGAGACGACAAGCGGGGAGTGGGGTAGTAGTGTTTGGGAGAGAAGCGTCAGACGATGGGGTGGTATGAAGGGCGGTGTCTCGATGGCAGATGATGAATGCACTTGCGAGTGTGAAGCTGCTCTTCGCCGGTAAAGTTGAAGGCTACGAGGGCGGTTCTAGGGGTGGGGGCGCGATCTCGCGATGGCGATGGCCGGTGACAATTGTTCTGTTGCCGGTGGCGGCGCCACGAAATTGACACGATTTGTGGTGTAGGCGGTTGGCACGCCTCGCCGAATCTTGCGAATCCGCCCATTTGTTCGAAAACTGTAGGCCGTTCCCCAGCGTGGATCAGCTCCAGGCGGTGGTCAACGGGCGGGCTGGGGAATGCGCGCTCCCTCGCTTATGGCCACGCGCGGTGCGTTGTTGTCGCAGCCGAAGATGCGCCAAGCTGAATGCGTGGAGCGCGGCGTTGCACACACCGTTCGGTCCGTCACCGCTGCCAAGTTTGCAGGCAGACGTGCTCGGATAAGGCGGAGTTGCAACTCCACGTTGTTGAACAGGCACCGTTGGTACACGCAACTGAAGTTGTTTGTCTCTGTGCTTCGTTTGAAAACAAGAATGAACGCCAAGCAAAGCATTCGCTTGTGACATGGGTATGAGATTTGATTCGCGCACCAGATAAAATTTGCTTTTGCGTACACGCTGGGACAACGGTACCGAAGATGACGTCTCTAGTAGGGTAGGGTATTCGTGTGGCAGTTAACCCTGAATCTGAACGACACCCCCCTTCGGCGCACTGAACAAGGAGTAAGTCAAAGCTGCGCTCACAAGTGCAAGCAAGTGTGCGTGTCCAGGGACGTTGCCAACAAGTTGGAAACGCAATGACTTCGTTTCCACGGCAGCACCGGCGCCAAGTGGAGGCGAGACTCGCAGGAAACGCACGCTGAACGCATGCAGATGTGCTTGCGAATCAGCTGTGAGGTGCATCCGCAAACAAGTATGAATTATGGCTAGTGGTTGTATTATTGGTGCGGCTGAGAGTACACGCCTGCAAGCGGTTGGCGGTGGCAGTTGTTGGGCGTGGACGACAGGTACGTTCGGTACGGTTGTACAAGACGAGAGGGTTGTGAGGGCGCATCGCGCGATTGATGTGGGTGCGGTTTGTGAAGGCTGCCAAGCTGTAATTGACACGAAGCTGTAGCGTGGTAGTAGACGCTTGCAGCGTGTGATGATAAGTGATCACTGATGATGAAATACACAGACGGCCACGTTGAAAAGGCATTTTGCAAGAAGCAGATACAAAAGGCACGCGGCGTAAGCAAGGTTGTAGACGGGCGTGCGTTGGGGGGTGTTTGAAGCAGTACAAAATGTGTATGCCAAAAGGGTGGTGGATGACAATGCGTTGTACATAGGGGAGTGCACTTTGTTTACGGATAGTGGGGCGGCGCTGACGCAGAGCGTGTGCGCATTTATGGTTGACGTGTTTGAAGTGGCATGTCAAATGGGTAGTAGCGCTTGGCGATGGTGCGTTAGGACAGCGGTTGAACATGCGTTTAAAGCAGTAGTGAACAGAGAAGCTGTTTTGTGAAACGGGTGCTGCTGCTTTTGGTTTTGCGAGCGCGGAGTAGCCATGGGTGTTGAAGGCGGTGTTGGAAGTGTTGAGATTGGGGCGGATGCGAGATGGAAAAGATGAGCAGTGATGCGAACGCCTTTTTGGGTGTGGACAGGGCTACAAGGCAGCATTCATAGCAGAAGGGGCGTGAGGCGAGGTGGGGACATGGGTGTGCGGAACAGGGCTCCGAGTGGGGAAGCGTTTGTTTGCAGAAGCTCAGGCAGCGAACGAAAACGGAAGTGCACACTGCGCAAGGGTTATGTGATGGCGCTGGGAAGGTTAGGCGGTTCGATGGGACGGATTTGGGGACAGATTGATTGAAGGGGCGGTTTGTTTGGCGACGTGGGGCTAACCCTTTTTACCGACCGCACAGGATGGGACGCTGATGAGATGAGAACGGGGGATGAAGTAAACTTTAGATAAGGAGTGGTGGGTGGTGTGTACATTTGGCGAGCGGGCGTATATGGGAGAAGCAAGTGTTCTAAGTGTGCATGTAAGCTGTAAAGAGCTGAATCATTCAGAAGCGATATATGTATACAATTTGAAGGCGCCGAGAATGGTGTATCGAAAAGGGGGCGCTGGGTGCCATGATGGCGCGCCACGACGCTGTGAGTGTGGTCGCCGCTTGTCGTTGCGCGGTTTCTAGAGCGCTTGTTGTTGGTGTACCTAGAGTGAGAGAATGCTTCTTTGAAAAGAAACGATCTGCGCTATGTAGGAATTAGACAGAGGCACCCATAAAGAGAGAGAGACAGAGAGAGAGAGAGAGAGAGAGAGAGAGAGAGCGCTTGTGGTACAAGACGGAGAAAGGCGCGGCGGCGTGGATAAATGAGAATGCACGAGTTTGTATGACAGCCGATTGCGGTGTGGCGCAACGTACACAACAAGTTTTGTTTGCGCAAAGGAGGCTCTCACAAAAGCTTTTTGCGGCACCGCAGCGGAAGAGCAGTGCGGCCGCTGTTATTAAAAGACGCAGCTTACAGAGCGCAGCCGAGCGAGCGCGGCAGCGCTGGCGTGTGTCTAATTTCTTTTTTTTTTCTGGTTTGGCCACATTGCCATTTTGGCGCGGCAGTGCGATAAGCACGTTATATGCAACCACTGCGAGCGCGTACTCGTCAGCCGCAGCAAAGCGCGCTCATTCGTCCTTTATACGGTAATTTTGGGACGAGCTTGAGAGAGAGAGAGAGAGAGAGAGAGAGAGAACTGTAGGCTGTGTGAACAAGATGTTTCTTTGGCGCACGCTTGTTTTCGGGAATGTATGTGCTTCCGCGCGCACTGGCAAGTGAGGTAAGTAATTTTTTTTTTTCTTGTTTGACCGCACCGTATGTACAACGGTACCTTGATGTTTGACTCGGTGCGCACGGAGCGCCGTGCTGTGAGTTGGGCAGCCAAACTGTTGACGAGTGCATGGCGCGCAGTTTTATTGCTCGCAGCCCAACAAAAGCAAAAAGGCACTCGAGATAGGTGTGCTGCTTGCAGTGGGCGGCCTGCGCGCGCCGAGCGACGGCGACGCTTTCCAGCAAGCCGCGCGGGGCGGGCGGGGGGCACTGCGAATGGGGACAAGCGCACAGCGTGCGTCGACGCTGGCAGCAAACGCGAACAAGCTTTAGTATTCATGGCCGCGAGGCGGGACAGCGAGCACTTGTTGTGCCATGTGGGGGGGGGCGCGGGCGATGTGAGAGAGAAGGGGATGGGAAAGTGCTGTTGCAGACATAGCGTAGTACAGCGCTGCGCTGGGGCTGGCGTTGGGAGGGGACGGATGACAGAGAAAAGGCGATGGCGGTGCAGCGGAGCACGGTGGATGTTGATATTATTGTTGTCTTTTTATATGAAGCGCTTGCGGTCGAAACGCGCGTTGAATTGGGGAGACAAACGTACAGCAGCTACGCAAGCGATGAACGGTTGAGATTTGATTTGGGGCGGGGGGGGTGGTGGTGGTGTCGAAAGCGGGACGGGAGGACGGGAGCACGCGGGACAGGCGCGAACAGCGGCGACAGCGTAAGCAGTGGGCGGGCTGCGCGCTGCTTACCGCCGGCGCTGGCGTGAGCTGCGAAAGAAAGCGGTGGTTTGGGGGGGCAAGCCGCGCGCGCCACACGCACACGTTAACGGCAGCGCGTGGTAGGCGAGCCGTTGCGCCTCGCGCGCAACCGCCGCCGCGGGCGCGGGCGCGGGCGCCTGCGGCACGACAAGCGTCTGCCCATGGCAGCGCGTCGGTAAGCCGCACGGCGCGCAGCCCCCACCGCACTGTCAGCCGGCGCCGCCCTTAAAGACACCCCCGCCGTCGAGCGCCCTTATCGGCGCATCTTCCCGCACGCGCGCGCCACGCGCTCGCGCACGTCGCATACAGCGCGCGCCACGTAGCGTCACGGCTGGTTCGGGAATGACACCGTCGGACGCAAGCCGTGCCGAAAAGGCACGCGCGCTGTAAACACAACAGCCGTCGCGAGAGCGGCGCGTGGCACAAAATCGCAGCCAGAAAAAAAAAAAAACGCGCGCGCCCCTTTTCGCCCGCTGCCCGTTGCGCCGCCGACCCGCATAAACGTGCCATTCGTCGTGCCCCGTCGCCCGCCTCAAAACGGCCCCCCCCCCCCACCACCGCACCAACTCAATATCTACCCGCTTCCTTATTTCCAGCAAACTCCCCTCTCTCCCGCCCCTCCCACCCCGGCCACCCCCTCCACCCCCCCCTCCTCCGCGCCATCCCTTCGCCCTCCCCCCCCCCTCCCCTCCACCCCCCCCCCCTTTCTCCCGCTCGTTCCCGTCATCCTGCATCCCCGCGTTCCGACCTGTCCGCTACCCCCGAACGTCTCTCCTCCTGTGCACTGCGCCCGCCCACTTCCCCCCGTTCCCGCGGAGAACCCTTTCAGAGACCGACAGCGGCGAACCTTTCGCCGTCGGTCAACCGTTCCCATCCACTCGCGCACTTGTACCTTTGACTATTCCCCATCCTCTCAACTTGCCCGCAACCCCTCCCTTCCTCCCCGCCCCCTTCCCCCCCCCCCGCCCCTCCCGCCCCCTCGCTAAAATATACCTCCAACCTGTACAATTCCACCTCAACCGCCATCTCGCAAAATGATTCGCTGCACCGTGTTCGTCTCGCTCGTCGCCCTCTTGGTCGCCGTCGTTAGCGCCGACCTCAAGTTCAGCGAAGGCGATGCATCAAAGACCGTGCTCGCCTCCTTTGGAGAAGCTTCCACTACCATCTCACTTCTCTACAAGGGTTCCGCTTCGGACGCCGATGTGTCTGTGTCCTCCTCCTCGCTCTTCTCCGTGGGCGCCATTTCCTCCGCCGAGGGCATGTCTGGCTACACCAACTTCTCAATCCCTCTCACCTTCGACAAGGGCGTTGGTTCAACCACCTACACTGTCTCCGTCGGCTCCGAGACCGTCACTGGCTCGCTCGTCGCCGCCGGCTTTGTCATTCTCGCTGACGGCAAAGTCGTGTCTGGCGACGACGGCGAAGGTGTTTCCGTTGGACAGAAGGGTACTACCATGTACGAGGTCAAGGCCGTCGGCACTGACGGTCGTCCGGTCGACATTTCCGGAACCACCATCACCGGCAGAGAGTTGTCCGGACCGTACATGAAGGAAATTGACATGAGCCGCACCTCCATTTCCTCAGACAAGTTCACTCTCACCATTGCCCCGTACCGCGTCGGTACCGGCAACTTCATCATCAGCTTTGACACCCCCGCCATTTCCATGAGCGGTGAGAGCTTTGAGACCGTCCTCAACGTCAAGCAAGCCACCACTCCCACTCCGCCCTGTGTCGCATATGGCGGTTCCATCACTACCTCTGGTGGCATGGTCATGATTCGCATGTACAACCTGCTCTCCCCTCCGAGAAGCACCCCGGTCAGCAAGATTACTCTGTCTGTGGCTGGCACTTCTGTGGACTACGACGCGGGCTCCTCGTCGTTGTCGCTTCCCGACCAGACCGTCGCCTTCAAGACCTCCGCGGCTGGAACCGCCTCGATCAGCTGTGACGGTGCGGACGCCGTCGTCATGGGCGGAGACATTGAGCTGTCCGGTGACAGTTCCGCGCCGGCACTGGCCACCTCTCTCGTCACTGACGCCCCGGAATCGGACTCCATGTCCACTCTGTCCGCCGTGATCTCCGTTGTGGACTCGGACCCGGCTGTGTTGACTCGTGCCGCTGGTGAGAAGCTACTGGCGCAGTTCTGCAGCACCGTGGGCTCGAGCTCTTGCGCCATTGTTGGCATCAGAAAGGGTTCCGCACTGTGTGACATGCGCGCTCTTGTGGACCCCGACGACGCCGAGGCGGCCGACGAGGCGCTTGTGGAGAGCTTTGCGGAGTGCAAGTTCCAGCAGGCTACCGGGTATGAGTGCGACAAGTTGAAGCTCGGTGAAAGGAGCTTGACGAAGGCTGTTGTTGGTACCGATGTTGGCGCTGCCTCTGGCGGCTTGGCGACGTGGACCATTGTGCTGATTGCCGGCGTGGGTGCGTTCGCGTTGATTCTGGTGATCGTTCTGGGCTTGTACTCGGTGTACCGACGATCGGCTGAACAGTCTGAGAGCGACTACTCGTCATCTGGCCCGCTGGGAGTTCCGGATCCTTCTGACCTGCTGTACGAGCAGAGCATTGTTCGTGACATCTACGGAAGGGGAGACTTCCCAGACGGAGGTCCGTCAGCAGCTGTGGCGGAACAACGCGCCAGGGAGGCCGACTTGCGGGAAGAAACGCCGCGACCGCCTTCATCGTCTGGCCTGTCGCGCAGTGCGGCCACGGATGATGCATCTTCTACGTACTCTGTGTAGTTTTTGGGTTGTGTTTTTGATAAGTGTTGTGTGAAAGAGTGGTTTGTGTGTTTCCGCTGTACTTTCTCTTTTTCTCTTCCTCTTTTTGTGTGTCTCGCTTTGGTTTGTTTTTCCCCCCCCCCCGCCTTGTGAGATGTTGACATGTGTAGGGGTTTGGTGACTTTAGTGTTTGCTGGGTTGGGAGGGAAAGTGGAGTGGCAAGATGAAGACGATGTTGATGAAGTTAATGTTTTTGTTTTTTGTTGTTGTTATGAATTGTTAAAAGGACGACTGATTTTGTTCGTGTCGTTGTTCTGCAAGAGAATGTGTGTGCTGTGTTGTTGTGTGTGTGTGTGAGTGTGAGTGTATTGCGAGAGGATATTAGCCTTGGTACGGCCCTTACGAGTAAGGAGATACGTTGAGAGGAGGGATGGACGGTAACGGGAATGTGGCGGGTTGTTGAGCGGTTTGGGAATCGACAGCAACTGATGGTACGTATGCGGCACTGGTAGGGCAAACGTGTAGATAGCAAGGGGGGTTGGGGGGTTGGTGGCTGTGGGAAGGTTCGGGAAGGCGCCAAGTGTATGTGCGCGGTGGACGGCGGGCGGCGAGTTGTAAGCCGTGCGTGTGTGACGTGGGCAGTGTGTTGCTGGAATGGGCGCTGGGCGCTGTTGCGGTGGGCGAAATTCCCGGACCGGACGGTAAGTTAAAGACGCGCGGGGTGCGTTTTAGGCGCCGTTTAAGACGCGGAGGTGCTGCAACTTGCTGCACATGGCGTGCAGCGTGGTGCACGCTGATTCGACGCTGTCCACCCGCACGAACAGCGCGCTGGAGAACGCGCGCAGCTCGTAGCTCGAGTCCGCCGCCAAGCAGGTGGCGCGCTGCGTCGACGCCACCTCGCGCCCGTCTGCTACCAGCGAAGTGTCCACGACGCGCAGCCAGCGCGCGCCCTCTTCCCACACTCCCCCCCCACTCACAAGTTTGATGCACGTCCCCTCCCCGCTGGCGTTGAACGCCACCAACACGTCCCGAGACTCCTTCCTATCCACCAGCGTCATGCACAGCACATTCCGCGACTGCCCGCTCCAGTCCGCTGCCGTTCCATTCTCGCCGTGCCACTTCACGTCCCCCTCTGTCAAGAACCGTTCCCGCCGCAGCACGCCTCTGTCCGCGCGCACAAACATCAGCGCCGCCGCGAATTGCGCTACACGCCCCCCCCTCTCCTCGCCCAACGCGCTCCAGTCGAACCAGCTTATGTCGCTGTCCTGGCACCAGCCGTTGTTGTTTCCGCCCTGACTGTGTCCGTACTCATCCCCCATGCGGAGCAACGGCGTCCCACCGCCCATCAGCAGCGCCATCATCAAGTTTCGAATCTGTCGTTCCCGCAGCTGCACCACGCCGTCGTCCGTCGTGTCGCCTTCGGCGCCGCAGTTCCACGACACGTTATGCGCCTCTCCGTCGCGGTTATTCTCGCCGTTACGCTCGTTATGCTTCTCGTTGTACGACACCAAGTCGCGCATGCAGAAGCCGTCATGCGCCGTAACAAAGTTGATCGAGTGATACGGTTTGCGTCCATCCGAGTACAGATCCTCCGATCCGCACAACCTGGTTGCAAACTCGCCAGTCACGCCGCCGTCTCCCCTGATAAACCGTCGCACGCAGTCTCTGAACTTGCCGTTCCACTCGGCCCACACCCCAAAGTGCGGGAACGCGCCCACCTGGTACAGGCCGCCGCAGTCCCAAGGCTCCGCAATAAACTTCACGTCGCGCATGCACGCCTCCTTGCACATGCGTTCAACAACGCTCGGTCGACTCATAGCCTGCCCGTCCGTGCCGCGACACAGAATGCTCGCCAGGTCGAAGCGGAATCCATCCACACCCATTTCATGGCGCCAGTATCGTAAGCTGTCACAGATCAAGTCCTGCACAATAACATCATTACAATTCACCGTATTTCCACAGCCGGACAAGTTCACAAACTGCTTTCCACCGTCCTTCCACAAGTAGTACGTATGCGGCGCCAACAACTTCATGCCATAAAAGCCGCGTCCTACGTAGTCGAAGCCCATTTCAGCCGTGTGATTAAACACAACGTCTAGAATAACTTCTATTCCCGCGCGATGCAGCTCTCGAACCATGTGTTGGAACTGCTGTTTCGCCTCTTGAGGCGAGCTGCCCTTGCTTGCAAACCGATTCATCACGGAGAAGAAACCGACCGTAGAGTACCCCCAGTATTGGCATAGATGCTTACCGTCATCGCCTGGCGGCAAGCTGTCACCCTTCTTAGGCCCACTCCATTCACTTTCATTAAACTCCATGCACGGTAACAACTCCACCACGTTGACGCCCAGTGCCTTTAGGTACGGAATTCGTTTGACGACGCCTTGAAACGAACCGGCGTTTTTCAAATCGCCATCCAGCTCAGACAAGCGTTTCGTGAATCCACGAATATGAATTTCATAAATGATCACATCCTTCCAAGCAATTTGAGGGCGTGCCACATCCTGCCAGTCAAACTCATCTTGAGCGTCTTCAACCACAGCCCATGGGTTGTACTGCTCAGCACGGTCACAAAACTTGTCACACCCCGTAGCAGTATGCAGCAATCGGGCGTAAGGATCTACACACTCGTTGGTGATCCACGGTCCGCTGTCGGTTCCGATGCGCCACAGGTACGAATAGCGCGGGACGGGCGGTGCAATGGACGCATGCCATACCAGGCCTGAGCGGTGTGACGGGGTTAACTTGTATTCGGTGCTGTTGTTTGAGTGGGGCTCTCTCAAGATGAGCACAGCGTGAGTGGGTTCTCTCGCGTAGATGGCGAAGTTGGTGCACTTTGATGAGGTGGTAGCGCCCAGGGGATACGGCTTACCCAAGTGCAGCGTATGGGTTGTAGATCGGTTCTTCATCTCTCAGCGAGCAGCAAGGTGTAGGAAACGAAGAGCACAGGAACGCAGGGGAAGGTGCGGGGTAGGGTAAAAGACTGCGATGGCGCGCGGGCGGCGACTTTGGGTGGAGGAGGAGATGCGCATGGAGATTGTGTGCTTGCGCGCACTCGTGTACAATTGTGTATTGCTGTGT
Source organism: Gracilariopsis chorda (assembly GCA_003194525.1). Classification (NCBI taxonomy): domain Eukaryota; phylum Rhodophyta; class Florideophyceae; order Gracilariales; family Gracilariaceae; genus Gracilariopsis; species Gracilariopsis chorda. The sequence goes on from NBIV01000081.1 coordinate 236,334, forward strand.
ATGATACACGCCTGCACGCGTGCAAGATGAAACATTTTTATTTTAATAAATGTGACAGCTTGTTTGCGATTCAACACGGCTGCACAAGTGTTTCGGGACGTGTTGCGGGTTTGAAATCGGATGAGCTGAACACAAACGGCAGGTGATCAAGTGCTTGACTGTTCGCATCTTTTAACTGTGGGACGGCATGCAAGTGCGACGGAAGGTTTGAATAAGCAGGGAGCGCAAAGTTGTATTATACGTTAGCTAGCTACTGCCCCTTTTCTCATTGTCAACAAGAGCACGGCTACCAATAGAAAGCGTTGTCCAATCGGTTGGTTGTGTACCCGCCCAAGGGTGTCCCACCAACAACGTGCCAAGCTAAGTGGCCAGATAATGCAGCGATAGCGTTTTTGAACAAGTGCCAGGTGATCAAAGTTACAGCTGCGCGCCAGTCAGCGCTCAGAACTACGTCAGCAAAGCGCATGCTGCGTGCGAATTCGTCCTGACGACGCCGAGCGCCAAACAGGGACACAAACCGCTCGATTCAGAACACAAAAAAAAGCACGCATCGCGACGACAGCCAACCAGCGCTGAACCGTCGTTCAAGTGGCGGCGGGGGGTGGCACCGCAGAAACAGCAAGTGATATCATAAATGCTTGCACAAAAAAGCGCGGCAGTATGGATAAAGGCTCATCGCCGCGCGCGACACGCAACTTGCCGTTGTGCCCACGCCGGCCGAACAAAGCCATGACAACTGCCCCGAAACGGGAATGGAAGCAGCTGGAGGCACGCCAATGGCGCAACGGCCAACCGACAAGGAAGAGCGGGAGGCGAGCTCTCCCGAGTGGGCGCGCTCGAGGCGTCCCAAGTTGGGACTCCCAACTACGCACAGCCCCAACACGCGGGGCGTTCTCGAGCAATCAAAACAGCGCATGCCCCACCTCGCGCACGCCATGTAAGCAGCCGCCGTCAAATCAGCCATGCAAAATGTGCGCGCGGCGGATGCGCTCAAAAACATACCAAAATATAAAAAACTAAATCTGACCGTTCTGTGGCTGCCAACGGGCACCGCGCAAAGCGGCCAAGATCTCAACGCGCGCGCGCGATCTGCGCGCAACCTGCGACTCACAATCTTCGCGCCCGATGCCGCTCTCCGACGCCTCCCTCCCCGCGCGCGTCGTTCCCGCCTGAACAATATGGCTCATTCACCCGCGTTTGCGGCGCCGCAGCCGCTGTGCAAGCCTTCGTCCCGCAACACCCCCCCCTCCACATGCACTTCCGCAACTCCAATCTCGATGGCGAGGCGACGGCGATCTCGTTCACGTCCGAAACGGCCGTCTAAGCCAACAAGCAACTCAGCTGCCTCCCAACAACAACAGCAACCATCGCTCGTCGATCATTTCGAGGAAGACGTCAAGAGCCCATTATCCGCAAAGCGTCCACCTGCACAACAACGCCGCCAATCGCTCAACCTCAATCCACTTGCATCGTTGAAAGACATCTCGCTGCCCAATCGCAGCGACACGCTCAACTTGTTGGTCAAGGGTGCGTGGGTCGGTATTGGCATTCTAGTGGGCACCTTTGTCGTCGTTCACTTCGTGATCGTCAGAGACTTCCTACCAAAGTAAATATGTTTCTTTTACGTATCGGTACAGGACAAAACAAAGATAGGAGTGGCGGCCGGTTGGGCATGGTAAATTAGACTGCCCAAAACGGCAACAAGCAAGTAATAGCTATCCCAGCCTTCAAAAGGACAAGTAGTGTTACAAAAACAGGTAGTAAGAAAGACGCTCAAACATATAAACAATGATACACACACAAGCAATGTCACACACACGTCACACACAACACAAGCACACACACAACTGCACAATATACAAGCGCACACACCGACGAGCGCCTAACACCAGATTAGCGAACCAAAACAAGAGCAAACAGCGCTTTTTCCAAAACTGAAAATGCGTCAAGCGGTTTCCACAAACTCGATAGCAGCCAACAAGTAATGCAGGCCTATAGCGGTTCCTTTCCGCCAGCTCTTCGAGGCGGGTGAATGTACGTTGGTGGACGGTGTACGTGCACTCGAAGAGGAGGACGACTTTGCACGCGGTTTGCGTGCGCGCTTGTTGGGAGCATCGACCGTAATGAAGTGACGTGTGGACGGCACGAATATGAGTCTACCCTTCTTCATGCGAACGCCACATGCATTGCACAAAGTCTTCGGTCCGAGCGGACTTCGACGCCAAAGCGGAGTTTCAGTACAACCGCAGTTGGTGCAAACGCGCACGGTGCTACTGGGGGCGGACATATGACGGGAAGCGGGTACACAAACGTAGGGACGCGAGCAGGCGCTTGTTCTCTTTCCCAGCGAGTAGGATAAGTAGGGTGGTGGTTTGGCGGAGAGGCGGCGGAGAGGTGGCGGGGGAGGGTGGGGCGAGGAGGTGCACGTTGAGGGGTGGGCAGAGATGTCGAAGGGACAACACGCGCTGCGAGCACGGCAAGGCAGGTCGCGCATGCGATTTTGTCGGATTCGCGCTCCCTCTCGCGCACAACACAGCGCGACAAATGAGGCGCGTGCAGGTGGCGGTGTCAGGTGGAGGCTGCAAATCAGAGCGCTGCAAAAATTGCAATCGCGCCGCTGTGTGGGCCAAAATTCTCGCGCCGCGCGCGCTCATTGGCGCACGCGATGCGCTCCGTCTGCAACGGCGCGCGCCGCGCGAGCAATGGTCGCGTGTCAACAATTGCGCGACCGCCGCCCCGTCCTCGCGTACCTTTGGTACAACGGTACCCGCTGCGCCGCACAAAACAAACAAACAAACAAACACCACAAATGCATCCACATTTCATCGCATGCATTTCTCCACTCCCGTTTCTTCCCGTAGTGCCGCCCGATTCAGCCCACCGCCGATTATTCTCCCCCAAAGTTCACTCTTCTGCCCTTGTTCACGTTACTGCCCCGCAGTCGCAGACCCCCAACGCGTAGCGATTCCGCGCGGAACGCTTCGCTGGGCAGCAGTTGAAGACCCGTTTCATCCAAGTCTTCTCCGCTCCGTCCAATCTCTCCGCACCCCATCGCCCGTTTGGGCAGCGGCAGCACATTGTCCGCATGCGCCGCTTCGCGCAGTAGAGCCAATCCCCTTCCGCTACTGGGCGGCACTAGCGCAAATAGCTTCTGCCAGTCCTCCCCCGCAGCCACACACAACAGCGCCTCACCGCAATGTCGAAGCGTTCGCACCACGCTTTCAAACATAGCGAGCTCGTTCACGTAGCGGCGCGATTGTCTTGCGTGCCACAGCACAAGTGGAGTGCCATGGAACATGTCCTCGCGAATGCTGTCCAGCGTCACACGCCTGGTGGCCACCAGTGCGCTGGGGTATTCCACTGTGCTCGTTAACACGCGAGGTCGCGCGCATAATGTCAACGCCACTGAAGCAGATGCGTCGCTAGGAAGTGTCAGCGTTACGCAACCCTCCAGCAGCCGTGCCACAACCTCGGTGAGATGAACATCCACCGATGACATCATTGTGCACGGGAACAGATGACACCTTTCCGCGGAGAACACCCGCGCATTGACGCCGATCAACGCGCCGGAAATGGCGCTTGAAATGCATTCCGAGCAGAAAATGTATACGTGGGGAACGGCGCTTCGAGCAGTTGCCCAGTCCAACAGTTGCGCCACCAGCGAGCGGCAGTACTCAGATAGAAATGATGCCAGTATGGGCTTGGCCAGGAGCTGTGCGGTACGCAGTGCTTGCATTGCACTTGCGATCGAAGTGTGCTTCAATGCGGCCACTTCCAAAAGCTGCACAACTCGCGGTACGTGCTGTTCGTCATGGCCGGAAGTTGACAGTAACACCAGCGCATGGCGTAGCTGTTTCGACGAGTGGAACAACAGCTGAAGAAATCGTACAACCGCATCGCGAAGACGAAGACGCGCGCTAGTGGCGCCTGCGCCATCCGTCACTTCCACGCTGTGCCAGTCGAGCAGCACAATATGCGTGTCTCCAGCGGCCGCCGCTGCAAGCGAAGCTGCACAAAAGTCTGGCGCGGAAGCGTTCACAGACTGTCCGGATGCCATTTGTCACGGCGGGTTGAGCAAGGAATTGAGTGAGAGAATCAGCGAAGGAGAAGGACGGTGGGGAGTGGGAGACGGAAGGACATTGCGGATGATCGCCATGGCGACGAGCGTCTGCGAGCGCTTTCGCTTCGCTGCTGCGCTGGTCAACATGGCGCGCGTTTTCGTTTCAATTGATGAGTGCGACTTTGGACGATCGCAACATGCAATGCCGAGCATCATGCGCGTTTCCCGCCGTCGCAAGTACAGCTTCGTCTTCCACCATTGTACGTGTCCACGTTGCCACGGTGACATATGTCCACGGATCCATCGCATACACGTCCCAAATGACGAAGAGCAGCTGAGCAGAGACGAAGCGGCCGTCGAGGGCAAGCTGCCAACCATTCACAAGACATTAGCGTCAGTGCCGTCCCTAACGACACCACGACCGCTATGCGCACTTCTCAGCGGCGGAAACATAGCACATCTTCATGAAGTCCCCGTCGACGTCATCATCGCCGCTTTCTTTGGCGTGGGCATATCAGGCGCTAGATCTTCCGGTCTCAGCGACTCCCACGGAAATCCGACTCGCGTACAAACGCCTCTCTCTCCACATCCACCCCGACAAGACGCGCGATCCCGCCAGTCGTGACCACTTCGATCGAGTCCGATCTGCATACGAGTTCCTCAAAGCGGCTCAGCTCAATGATGCACACGACCAAAAACTGCTACAATCTTCTCACGTCATTACCGACAATGTCCATCTGTCAGACATGCAACAGCAGCCGCACTATTTTTCTTATCCCTGTCGATGTGGCAGTTCATATCTTTTGGAAAACCACATTGTAACCCATTCCGCACATCCGCAGGATGATCACATTGTAGTGGGATGCGATGGATGTTCTCTTGCAATCAAAATCTTTGTTCACCGCTGATATGACTTCACAGTCTGTGAGTATGTCGATACGATTTGCGGATTGCACCGTACACACCATTGCTGATCGTTCCCGCCGAAATCTTCGTCAATCTCCACACATTTCTTACAACCCCTAACAAGTAAGTTCCTTCACACTTCGATACTCTGTGAAACCGCACCGCCTCGTGGAAACGATGAAGAACCAGTAATTACTTTCGCTGTTACTGAAATATCCAACTTGAAGAGACTTTCATTTCCGCTTTACCGTTCTGAGTTTCTATATGCTCAACTATTACTGCTTCGTTTCGGTTTTCGGTACTAACAATACTCTCCCTGATTGCAATTTGAACCTTTGCAGCTTAACCACTTTTCACACAACCGTTTTTGAGGAAGCGAGATAACATTGAGCACAAGAGCTGCCACACGAATATTCTGAACCCTGGGGGTTTCCCGGCAGCGTCTTGTCGCACTTCGACTTGTAAGTTTGTGTTGACTTCTGAATCCCACGCCTCTGAGAGGCCGTCCTAGACTATGATGACCGAAGCACTTTATCTTATGTCTTCGATACATATGATGAATACTGCTATATTGCTACCTTACATCGTTGTTTACCCGTCTGAGTTTGGCCTATCCCCTGCGGTGTCAATGATATCGACAAACTAACCGTGTTGCTCTGCGTCCTTGTTTTGCTACTTGTTCCATAGTGTTTGAATGAGCGGCAGTGTATCTAAACAGCAACTGAAGCTCGCGTTGCCTGCGAAGGTCAGGGCACTTTGGCAATAAGCAGGTATGTTACTTGAAAGGCGTGTTAACTGCTGGTTGTAGTGTTCTGTGGCGATGATGAATCGGAGACTCGCACTGTCTGATGCTTCATGCATTTGACGAAAACGTATCCGATTGCTCAATCGTATGGGCGTCTGAGTATTCCACCATGTTGATCAACTCATTTCACATCGCTGCTCTCTCTGTGTACCCGAACACGAATGTGTTGCTAACCGTACTTCTATATAGCTCAATACACTACACTGCAGAACCATGGCTTATTCTCAACAAGAGGATTAAACAATATCTTAGAGTCACCCTTGTCTTGAAAAAGACGTCAACTATTGCAGATCAGGATTTAAGACGCAGAATTGACTCGCACACGTGAAAAATACTGCTCGTCAACTATGAACTGCGAACTATGATACCCCGGGTTAATGGGAACCTCGCTAGACCAGGCAGATTAGATTGCACTTCGCGCGACAAGTAGACAACGCCCTGTTAGGATACATTCATCAACATACAATTGACCTTCAGCACTTGCTTCGATACTATCAAGAAAGGCCTTCTTCACTAAAGAGGCTGTTGGGGTCTTTAAGCACTCCATGGCAAGGGTTACGAAGAGTTAGCCTTGTATCCTTACAAGTAAATGCAAGAAAATATGGGAGCCTTCATCCTATTCATTCTTGTCTGCAGTTCTTACATAGCGGCTCTGGCCTACCGGCAAGAGTGGTCGCGCTGAAAAGGCCGAATGTCCTGTATGTTGAGCACTGGTGCATGTAGCACGCAACACGGCATTCGCCTGAAAGAGGTCAAGTTACTTGGCCACGCTTCCTTGCAGCTCTAGTAGCGCCATCTTGACCGCTTTGTTTACCAGCAGAAGTGGTCAACGTAGCAATGGTCTGCCTCAAGGGTGGGTTGCAATTGATTGGATTGCAATTAATTGCAATCCGAAGAATCCAATCCGGGATTGCTCTTCTTCTTCGGGATTGCAATTTGATGGGAGCATAGGCAACCCATCATCCCATCAGATTGACAATCTCCATAGTTTGCGCCAGTTTTTATAGTCGTTACAATAAAAACAAACCGTTTCACTGTAAGTATTGTACAACAAAGTTCTCAACGGAACAAAACGCCGGTTGTTGTAAGGATCTCTCCTCCATCTTTGCCACAAAACCAGCCACGAGACTACAGACCAACCAGTGGGAGGATCCGAGAAATCACAGTTTTACAGTTTTCCCAGACCTCAGCAGTAGCGACATTCCCTTGCTTAGAATCTACACTGCTTAAAAGTTACACGTAGGTGCAAGGTTTGTTTTCATGTGCACTTGTCAATATTCATAACACCAACAGCTGCAACGTTCCGGCCACCGTTTTGCTTAGATACTCAACTGTTTCGGTTTGTCGAGAATGACATTCTACGTAACACCGACGTCTTTTGCACAATACATTCGCATGAAACACAACATGCAACGCTCTCGTATTGCAATTAAAAATCTCGTAGCACTCACACCATCTCGAGAACGTCTCTCTCCTGATTCCAACCACACAGACCAAGACGCAGATTCGTGTAACGAGGCAGAAGAATTAGGTCATGGGAGACGATATGGGGCACAAAACTACAGCGTTGAAGACGAAGAGAAACTGCTGGATATTGTAGAAGAATTGGAACCAATTTGTCAGAACGGATGGGCCAGAGTGAAAGTATCATATGATGAATACGCCAAGTGGAATGACAAACCTTGTAGAACTGTGTCAAGTCTGAGGAAGAAGTATGATAAGTTAGTTTACACACCAAAACGTACTAGCGACCCAACATGTCCGTTATCAGTGCGTAGAGCCAAACAAATTCAAAATGAAATTCTCGCGAAGATGCATGCTACAATTTACAATAGCAACCGGCAGAAGAAAATAAATCAGAATAACGAACGCGAATTAGAAGCTGAACCAGAGAAATTCAACGATAGACGTACCAACAACCCAAATTCGATTCAATCTATATGCCACAGGTCTTTTCGAAAACGACGGCGCATTGAAATGAACGAAACCGTTCAGGAAATATCATATTCTATTCGCATTCTTGCCTAGAGCACTGTGAAGAATCAAGGGTCTTTGGTCACAAAAGAAAATTTATCCGATGCTTTTGAGGCCACAATAAGACGAATTCACCAGAACATGTAACAAACTTGGTATGAACTTCTCACTGGCAAAAAAGTGACACTTCAGGCGGTTGGGACGCTCTTCGTTCGAACTCCTTTTCATGAGGGTTGGCCATAGGGTTCCAGATTGTCCCAAGTATAGAAAAGACTGTTAGTACAATGATTATTGCTGACATATTTGTGGGAAGTGCTTTCAATCGCGACAGTGAAAGACTGAGACGCTTGGATGCGAGGTGGAGAAACAGCAAAAGCGGTTTGGATCGAACCGCGAACGATTGTGAAGGGATAAGGCAGAATGTTTGAGTTGGCTTAATAAGGGCATTGGGAAGATGAGTGTGACGTGTTCTACCCATTCAGAACCATTGGGGTGCGCTGGGGATCTGGAGTTGATCAATACGGAATCGGAGAAAGTTCGAGATCTGGCTTTGCAGATCTTAGTGTCGTATAGGGAGGACGTTGGGCTAACGGCGATCAGTGCGTGCGCGAATAGCAGCGACTAAAAATGTGTGGCACGATGCTATTCTGCTTCTCTTTGCTGCTGGAGGAAGAGCGGATGCCACCTTTTGTGTTTGCAGAAGAGCTGAATCAGTGGCTGGACCCAAACAACGAGCTGAAGATCATGAGCATGATGTTTGAGGATGCAGAGAATGAAGAGGTTCCGCAGAGTTTTGTCATCACGCCCAAGTTGCAGCTCATCATTTCTCTGAGCAGATCTAGAGGCACATCATCTTCAATAGCATGGTGAGAAAAAAGGACGAAATACTGGTGGCTCTACAACCAGGTGTGTGACTTGTTGTGAATTTCAGAGCGTCCCTTCTCGTCTCGACGTGCATGGCAGGTGTCCTGTTGGGCGCATTATGCTGCCATGTCATGGCTGGCGCTGATTGCTCCGCTGCGTGGCGCTAAATCTGCGTGGCGGCAAACGCTGTGCAAGTGACAGGACGTGCGATACCGAGTTTTTGCTGCAATATGGTGCAATGTCGGGAGGGTGCTGCAAACACATGGCCCATTTGCGCAGAGGGTCCTCTTTGGCCGCTGTTGTTCTTTACCGCCATTGCATTTCGCTCCAACGTGCTTAAAGCAGCCATGGCTCTCCCATGCTCGCGCCAGCGTCGCCCTCCTTCCCCCTGCTCACCCCTCCTCGTATCTTCTTTTTCGCTGTTTGCCCGCTCGTTCTTTGTCTGCTGTCAAACCGAAGCCGTTCGCTATGACCGACACTTCCGCCTTTTCTAGACTGCGTCGAAAGCAGTTTTCACAACTTGACCGCTCTAACGTCGTCTATTTCGACTACACCGGCGCATGTTGCGTGCCGAAGTCGCTCCCTGAATAGCACATATCAAATATTTCCTCCAACGTGTACGCTATCCCGCATTCGGCCTCAATGCCGTTCTCAGCTGCCACCGCCGCCTTTCACGGCGCCAAGACAACGGTATTGCGCTTCTTCAATGCGCCAGATCACAAATCATCTTCACTGCAAACGCCTTCTCGGCCATTCACCTCGTCGCGCAAACCTTTCCTTTCGACCGCCATTCTACGCTATACCTCACCGCCGACAACCACAACTTCATGCTGGCGCTCAGGGAGTTGGCCAGATGCCTCGTTGCAGAACCGTGCTAATTCCCCTGCAATCCCGCCTAACGCTTTCGCAGCCTCTTTCATATATCTACAAACATACCGCCCCCACTGGTTCGCTATCGTTGTTCGCCTATACAGCGCAGTCCAAATTTTCCGGCGTTCGGCATGATATACACCTCGTGCAGCACGCCCACTACAAGCATATACACGTCAGTAGGAGCCGTACACAGTCCTTATTTGATTGTATCCAACCTTTCTTGTGCAATAGTTAGAAAGGTGACAGGCCACGCTGAGCAGTCTGCCTCGCTTACGCGAGTTGGATGGAAGTGTTGTACTCAGGCGGCGAAACGATGCACGTAACCCCCGAACTCCCCACTCTGCACTCTTCCGCTCGCTCGTATATAACCGTTGAGGCAACAACTCGATTGCGGCGCACTCGACGGACTTGGGAATAGTCCTCATCTCATTGAGCTTTCGTGCTCGCAGAACCTTCCCATTTGTCACCCGTGTATTGTTGACAAAGGCGCTATCACTTAGAATAGCATAACCTGGAGGTGTGATCGTATTGTCTTTTAGAGAGGGCCAATACAGTCCTGAAACATAGGCCAGTTTACTATCATGCCAACTTCCCGGAAAGTTTAACGCAGCGTGGATTATCTCGCCCTTCAAGTTCCACACAAGAAGGTTCGTTACCTCTACCTGCTGCGTGAAAGCTTGAAAATGCGCATTCTGCGCATCAATATCGTCGAAACTAACACATTTGAAGCGCGCTCCGTCTGTCACACCGAACATTCCACGCAGTGTATACCCATACGATCGATACTTCTGCAACAGCTGTGTTGATTCTTCCATTTCGGCAACAGTTGGCCATACGATTCGAAACGCCTCGTAGCTTGGGTCTCTCATCACATCCCACAGAATCTCCAACGAATAATCTAACCATTCCGATAGTGAACTTGGCGTGATTCCAAAAGCTCTGCATAGTTCGTACATCACATCTTTCGTTCTTATGTAAGAAATTGCAAGCCCCAACAAGTCCTCTGAGTTTAGGAGAGGCTTTCGACCAGTCGAAGAAGTAGTATGGTGAAATGGAGAACCATTGTGCACTTCCCATCTTCTTTTGTCAAACCATGGAAGAAGTTCACCAAAGAATAAAAAGCGAGGCACCGATAGCGCCACAACAAACTGAAAGTCATCACCGTTTTTCAGAAGACATTGCCATGAAGTTTCTTGGCAAATGGGGTGTTCTATGCCATGTCTAGTGTACTTTAGTATTCGGCACGACTTGTTGTGCGACGGTCGAGATTGATGTAGTACAAAGAGAATGTTGGTTATTGCAACGGCAAGGATGAGAATAAGCTGTACATCTGAATCCATGTGAGTTTTGAGAAAAGAAGAACTCATCACATTAGAGTTAGTCGATGATCATTTATGCGTAAAGAGAGAAGGAGTGCTTGTTTTCTTACTCGAATCTTGCTTCCCATTGCACCATACAGCAATTGCGAAAGTGTGGCGGGTATGTGCTTGGTGTTACAGTTTCCACACTTTCAGGCAACAAGACGAGCGTTTCTAGCCACTCTGATTCGCTCTATGTTTGTGAAACTGTGAAACTGTGATTTCCCGGATCCCCCCAGTCTTCTTTGTACTGTTAGACAGCTACCACAAGCAACAACATGGACTATCCCATGACAAAACCTACACCGAAACAAGTCGTTCAGATGCTCACAAACTTTCTACGGACAGAGGATAAGTGTAAGCGCCGCAAAAGAGCGGCGCCGAGAATTTTTTTGTTTTGTCTGTCTGTGTCTTCTTTTCTTCAAATTCATTGTGCAAGCGAGGGCAGTGAAGCTAAGCTACTTATATGCTTCTCGTTTGTAACAGAAATCTTACACGTGGCAAGTAGCTGGAGGGTTACTTGCCGTGCTACCCAAGAGAATACAGAATGATGTCATTGCTAACATATGTCATTGCTGTCTTACACGTGTCTCACACGTATGACACGATCCTCTCCACAGTGCCTGCCACGGGTCTGGCGTTTGAACTCTATATAAACTGTACTCAACCTTTTGAAGTTGTCTTTCGCAGCTTTTGTGATATAAAATCGCTCTCCGACTGTTTTTCAACTTTTGATAAACGGTCGAAAGTCAACGTTCGCGGATTCTTTTGCACAGAATCAGATTTGCACTCGCGGGCGGCCCACTCAATCTTGGTTCACGGCTAAGTCTGTGCGCTTCTCTGACTACCGTGCAAATTAAGAATCCCCCAAAAGAGAGTACACCACATGTTGCTCGTATGCAGCCAAACAATCTTCGGGTCGCGGAAGTACAAGATATGTGCTTAAAGCATTATAAATAGCAAACAATCATATCAGACATGCAAAATGCTTAGATATGCATATTCAGTCTTCATCAATCTTTGATAAATCAAATGCTTAATTCTTAAACAAAGTTGTTTTTTATTCGTCCAGTATCAATGGCCGTCAGCGATAGAACTTCAATCTTCTTGCATTAACAGGTTGTCTTGTCACTCTACCGTGCATACTTTTCAGTTCATAGCGAAGGTAATTGGCACTAGTCACACGGCATGGGCAAAAGTACTTGGTTGCAAATGCAGGCCATTTCTTAGCAGGGTTAAGTTCTTTGCCTTTGCAGATGAGTGCCTCATCACCAACGTTAAATAGGATAATTCGCATATGTCTACTCTTCGGTTAAGATTGATCCTCAATCCTCTTCAATCGTCTCGGGATCAAAGTATCTAGTTCCAATTTACGATGAGTCTCAGCGGCATCTAGAAGTAATGGGGTGGCGTCATCATTATTCATTCGGGTAGGAATTCCGTAGAGGAGTTCAAGAGGTGACCTGCCTCCTCGATGTGAACGCCAATATACTTATAGGACACCGGGAATTGCTTCATCTCAAGAAGTAGGAGACTCTAAAACGGTTTTCCTCATAGCATTCTTCAAAGATCCAATCAACTTCTCCACTCTTCTTTTCACATTCTGATTACCAAGGTCTAGACAGGTCTGTAATTCCTCCAATTTCGGTAATCATATGATGACATCGAACGGGGGTTCTTCAACAACTAGGAAGTTCAAATGTATGGGGTAGTGCGCGCGATCGTCCTACTCAGATGAATTGTCCCGGAACGGTGACGGTGGGTATCACTCAGCGGGGTGTAAAGCCGTGCGGCTACCGAGTCGGAAAAGGCGGAACGGTGAAGGTGCGGAGTATCGCAGAGCCCTCTGTTGTGAGGCCGAGTACGGAGACACGCGTAGCCCAAAAAGATACCACGCGCCTAAGCAGAGAGCCGATGTAACGGTAAATATCCGATACGGCGCAGCTTGTACAGGAATTTGACGAGCTGCGTCTCCTACTACGACTTAGGATCCGTGCCAAGGAACTAAGGCGAAGAACGTAGTAGGAAGCACCTTGGGTTTAATTGGTGAGGGCGTCGGCCGCGCTAGCGGAAAATAAATATCTAGCTGGGCGTCGCCACACGTGTATGGCTTACCGTTCGTGGGGCACTAGCTGCCATCGGCATACACGTGTGCTACTACAAATACGACACTAGCCGACTAGCAGAAGGGCTCCTACAGCCAGAACACCACTCCTATAAACGGTCTTCACTTCCTTACAAAATATGTTCTCGAACTTCCAAAGGTTACTGGTATATTCCGTAATATCCCCTACACAACAGATGAGGTTCCATCAGCCACCGTTATCTTTCCAGTGGTAGATTCTGGAGATAAGCCAAGTCCTTCTGCAAATGAAAGGGACATAAGATTCGGTACTGTTCCAGACTCCAATAACGCTGCAACAGACGTTCCATATACCTTCACTGAGACAACTTTTAGTGTTCTAGTGGGTGAATCTGTCTGCGTAGCAGTCATTGCTCGAGATGCAATATTCTTCACGAATAACTTCTTGATTTGCTTCTTGGCTTCATCAGCGTCTCTGCGCAAACGTTGTCCAAACGTGAGGGCACATGAGGCATTGACAAGTTCAATCAACACGTAGTACTTCCCAACATGATCCGGTATGGCTGACTTTCGTTTAGTTGAAGCTTTCTTCTTTTTCGCTGTTCTTCGAGTGGAAGTTCTCTACCGAATGGAGGGGAGTGGCCTAGGCTCTTTCTCCCGGACGTTCATAGGAACGCGCTCTATTGGATTCAGCAAGGGAAGAATATTGGCGTCTGATGCCTTATGTTGCTTCGGCAGGGCCTGGCCATCAGGACCACGTTTGGTAGTATTCATAAGGTCTACTTCTTGACATTCAGTGACCACAGTTACTTGATTATTTACAGATGGGCCTGCATTAGAATCAGAGGAGGATTTCGGGTTCCTCTCGGGTTTGGATTCAACATCAGCCTCGGCATTTGGTACTTTCTTCCGCTCGGGAGCTGGAATTCTTGCCTAGCAGGTAGCTTCAGAATGCCCCAGTTTGTCGCATCTTCTGCAATGAGTGTTTCTGTGTTGGTTGTCGAGGCACCTTGAGGCTCATGACCGGGTTTCTTGCAATACGAACAGGTGCAAATCATACTCTCTTTTGTTGGCTGACTCTGTTTTTTCTTCACTAACAGAGAGAGTTGTGAAATCTGCTCAGTCAGATCCTCCACCTTACTTTCCAAGTAATGAATGGCCTGTTCTGGACGACGCATGATCTTCCTTGGTTCATCTCGACGAGATGATGAACGGTGAGCAAATGAGTATGAAGACTGAAAAGACTTCACACAACTCACATAGTATTTAACTGTCTTCTTCAAAGACTCATAGTCATCCGCTTCTCTGACCAGGACGAACTGATCACAATCCATATGTTCCACGACAGCGTTACGAAGAAGTCCATACTTGGCTTGTTTGTTGAAACCAGCCTTCTCGAAACACGGATCCATTTCCTTCAAAGACTCAACAAGTTCCAGTGTTCGACGCTTACATGCCATTGCTCTCCTATTAAGCTCTTGCAGCTCTTCAACAACTGCAAACCTTTCGAGTAACAAACGTTTTACTTCAGAGTTGTTCAATGCCTCTTCATACAAAGCGCCATCGATTGCATACATATCATAATAAAAGTCAAATGCTTCACCATCAAGATATCCGATGGTCTCTGACGCTCTCTCTTCCAATGAAATTCTCTTCATAATGATATTTTCATAGTAGAAAAAGAATTTGAGGACATCGTTTTGTGAACTGCTGTCGAAGATGTATATGCGAGAGCTCGCACTAGAGGCGTCAGGCCTTCTCGATAGTACCATGTTAGCGCTGCAAATGAGCGGCGCCCAGAATATTATTTTTTTTTGTCCGTCTGTGTCTTCTTTTCTTCAAGTTCATTGCGCAACCGAGGGCAGTGAAGCAAAGCTACTTATACGCTTCTCGGTTGTAACAGAAATCTTACACGTGGCAAGTAGCTGGAGGGTTACTTGTCATCCTACCCAGTAGAATACAGAATGGCAATGTCATTGCTAACTTATGTCATTGCTGTCTTAGACGTGCCTCACACGTATGACAATATGCAAATCAAATTCAAATCAGGAGAGCTCAAACAGACAGAGCATCTCGTTTTTCAATTCTCCAATCAGCATTGCAAATAGAAGGACAAAGAAGTCCACTGCCAAAAAAGCAAAGGGTTTAATTATCCCACTCCACACCTTAAGGCATGCATTGCGCAGGGTGACGAAGGCACGTTAATGCAGCTCTATCACGGCATGCTTAGACAAAAAGCAGTACATACCGATCAAGGAACCCCGTCTACTTTCTTTCTGAAGATAACGCCCAAAGAAAAAGCTTTGAATGATTACATAGGATTAATCATTTTCAACAATATGCCGCTCAACACAGTTGAAGATGGAAACACTCGTAACTTTTCGAAACATAGCGAACGTTTCTCACGAAAAAGGATGAAAACTGTACTATTCAAACTGACAGAACTTGTGGAAATGCGAATTGCAATGGACCTACATGCTGCGAGACGTGGTGCAATTCTCCACGAAGGATGGACTTGCGGCGGAGTACAATACATCTGGCTTTATGCTTCTTATAGAACGGAAACCAAAAATGGTGAGAACGAAAACGGACCCACGTCTCGTGAAGACGTACAGCTAGCACTTCTTTCTTGCTCTCCGAAGACAAAAATTGAAGCCCAACCAGAACAAGAAGACGCCAGAAAGACAGTTCTTGACGAAGCTGTTTCTCTTTGCACGGAAACCCACGCACAACATATTAAATCGATGTTTTGGTTATACATCGTCGATGATTTATTATGGGCCATTTGCCAGATAGCAGATAACTGCAAATTGAACATGAAGGTCGCAAGTGTAATCGGAAATCCTCATGTTGTGTGCAAGAGTCATTTGCTCAATTTTGAAGTGAACTATATGGTGAAGAACACAAGTGATCTTGAAACAACATTGGCACCGTCCATGACAATATGCTACAGTGCAAGCACCGTTTGCAAAATGCCGCTTTACTGTGCAACCTAATCGATCTTCGCCCGTTCTTATATAATCAGACACGCTGTTCTGGTGAGCTCTACATGCTAGAACGTTTTCTACGGGTCAGAGATGAGTTAATTGAGATGATTCAAGACCAGAACTGTAATCTTATCGTTAATAGCAGACAAGCATTGAAGAAAAAAGTACATCGCTACTGCAAGCAACTGGCAAAGATTGGCTTGACCACAAAGGAACTTCAAACCAGGAAGATACCGTTGTCGCATTGTCAGTATGCTATGGATTTGTTGGTGGGTGACGTGCGCGCCGTTTTCAATGATGTTGATTCTCCCTTTTTTTCTGTGCTTCTTGAAGAATAGGTATATCGCGAATGATGCTGAGATGTTACATGATCCCTGCTTTGAGACTGGTTTTTGTAAGGTTCAGGATCATCGTACGGCTGCGATGACGCACGCAGAACGAATTGCGTGTGAAAGGTTGTTATTGCCGGTGGAAGATTCTGAGAGTGACAATGGCCTTTTTTCTAACAGTGTCGAAGAAACAAGCAGCGTCTACATCGTTGCAAGTGCAGAAAGATACGTTCGGAAAAGCGATATATGAATTGCAATTTTATTCTTGGTTCTGTCACGGAAGTGGAGAGGTTGTGGTCTATAGCAGACCAGATTCTGTCGGATAATCGTATGCGCACTAGTCCGCAGTTGTTGTAAGCTATTATTTTTATTCCTGTGAACGCATGGTTTTGGGACAAACATCTGGTTCATGAAGCGTTTGCATTTTCTATGTATGACAATGAAGGCATTCATTGATTGGGATTGCAATCGGAATAGCTTTCAAGAACGGAAGATTGCAATCAAGATTTGGTTAGGTAAAGAGATTGCAATCGCGATTGCGATTGCTGTTACGAAAAACTATCCCATCTCCATCGAATTGGTTCCATGCCTGGTCTGCCTGGTTTTAAGAAGAGGAGCTGCAGCTGTTGCTTAAAAGCGCTCATGTCAAAACTACATATAACCTAGCTGTATCATCTGGCTGATTTAGGCGCCTGTCTCACAACGGCAGATCCCACATCTCTTCAAGACCGCCTATAAGTTTTTGCTAGTTCAAGACATGCTAGCTATTGTCTACAAGAAAACTGTACTCATATGAGTACAAACTTCAAAACAATATTTCACTAAAACTACACCAATATGAGAACCTTCTCCACCCAGTTTCCAGAACAAAGTAACCGCCTTCAGTTCCAAGCAAAAAGCACAGGTCTGTTCCAACACACGTGTGGAACATGCCCAAACTGTGACTGTATATGCTATAAATTCCCTAAATAATGAAGAGACCGTCAGATCCACGTCTGACTGTTCGTAAGGTTGTAAATACTCGGGCAACGCTGATCACTTTTCACGAAGAATGTAAGCGTTGGTTCGGGTCTCTTTGGAAGACTAAGAGCATAGCCACCAAGGGTCCAATTATCCGTTCCAATTCAAGTTTTGGAATTGCATGAGGATTTTGTGTCGCACTAATTCGGTTCAATCCATTTCCGAAAAAATTGGAATAGAATTTGGATTGAAACCAAGCGTACATCAGTCTAAAAACGTTCCTATTAGACCTAGACTTTGGCGGTTCCAATCCAAACAGAACACAACTCCATGTCACCAAGACCACCGCAACAGCGCCCCACAATGGATCAGCAAGCTGTACCTAGATCTAAAAATTACGATAGAAAACATTTCCCGCCAGTTTCAACGTGATGCTAGCAATATGGTGCAAAACATACATTCCTATTCAGTGCTTTTCGTACAATCCAGTCTCTCTCCCTGTCATTCTGTTTGACCGATAAACAAATCAGCCGCCATCGCTCTGTTAATATTTACACGCACTACTAGTACTATCACAACAACGACATGGGAGCAGGCGAAGGATTGACACCAGTGGAGGCATTTGCTGCCTGTCACGCGATGATTGCAGCATCGGAAGATCCCAAGTCTGGTCGAGGTAAAAAATCGCATGTCATCGAACAACAAGTCCGATACGCTTTTCAAAATTTGACAGAACAGAACAAAAGCCGCTACCGTCACCTCGCATTTCATGAAAGAACTGGAGATGCTATCATTCAAAGGTACAAAAAAGTGAGAGCGTCTTGCATCAAATTTGAGAGCATTGTGCTTTTGATGAAATCAAAAAGGCCAACAGGTTCTCCGACTTTGTCAGAATTTGAAAGAGCCGCTTTGGCAGTATACAATGGAGAAGCAACAATCTCAAATATGTATACATTCTTCAACGATCGATCAGTACGACTTCGTCCAAGATTTTCGTTCATGTGGTCGTTATAATTTCTGAGAGAAACGCATGGCTGAAGTATGCTTATTGAATCAAGACAGAAACCGAAATCTGCAAGTCAGATCATTGCTATTGAAAATGGAGAACCAAATAATTCCTCTGAGGTATCGGTATTCGTTGATGGAAGCAATGCTGAGGCATCACAATCCGCACTGCCGAGTGCATCCAAACAGAATGGAAGAGCATCTGGGCAAAAAACAGCGTCCTACTGGTACCAAGTGAGAATTGGAACATTCGAAGCAGGTTTTTGCTATGCATCTTGGAGCAGATGGGATTGAGAAGTTAGCAGAAGAAGCAAACAAAAGAAACAAGCTTTCAGAAAAGTTTTACAGGTTGAGCGTCAGCATTCTATGGTGAACTTGTTTTCGATGCCTGGTACAGACCCACAAATGCGTACCCAATTTCTACAGTTGACGCAACAGAGTGCACTACGAGATCTTGAAATGCACCTGCTGTCCGCTGTGCCGTCCCGTTCCGCAAACGCAGCTCCCCTAGCACCACGCACTCGAGAGATGGGAAAAGCATTTTCCAATATCGCAACGAATGAGAGTCATTCGTAGTGGACGACTGTTGGTGGAACTGGTGGACAAGATTTAAATGAGGGAAGGACTAAAAATGTCGTCGGTGAACCATACAATGAAGCAAAAGCCAGTAATGCGCTTTTATCTTTGTCATCTGAGTAACTTAAGCTCAGAGGGATCTGTATTTGATCTTCTGAATGAACACAGTCGAGTATACTAAGCGTCCTTGTGGCATATGAAACACAAAATTTGTTCACTTGTTAGATAACAATTGAGCTAGGTAGCCTGTGTGTTCATGTTCCATATGTGTTCGATTAAAGCATCTCGAAGTTTTCTATGCTGGCCTTTAAGTTTTACGTCATCTGCAGTGCCCTCATATGACTTGACAAACTGAGCAACTGATCCATCTTTGATATACTCTAGCAAAATATCTGAGTCATCTTGTTCCTCTGTAAACATCGTACTACATCCACCTACACCGTCGCTTGAGTATGAATCCCGCCTGGCCTCAACTTTCATGCTGTGTAGAATGACTTATGTCTTCGCGATCGCCTTCATTTTCTCCACGGAATTCAGTTCTGATGCCATAAATAAGTACTTGTACTACGAAACAAAACGCCAAATAAACGTTCCACTGCCTTTTGGGCCCCTTCTTGGAGACGCCGGAAGGTTTTGCCCTTGTTAGACTTATCGTTGAGAACAGTTTTGATAAAGATTTTCCAGTCTGGGTAGATGCCATCCGTTAGGTAATAGAACTATTTGAATAGTTTGCCGTTTACCATATATGACGGTTGCACTGGAGGGAATGTCCCATTCAAAACATTTGAAAAGTGCGAGCTAACTTCAAGGATGTTAAGGTCATGGAATACACCCGGTAATCCAAACTGAAAAGACCACACCCATAAATCCAAGTCACAAATGGCCTCCATTGGAAAAGATGATACCTTTTCCTTCCCAGTCATTAAACCTTGTAGTGCCTTCGGACAGTTTTTCCATGTCCACTGTGCACAATCGAGACAGCCGATACATCCCGGAAATACAATTCTGGCATACTGCCACTCAATTCTTTCCAAGTCCGCTGCAGTAGGCTGACGAATATACTCGCCTTCAAATCTATCAATCAAGGCCTTGCAGAACTCCTTAAGGCAATTCGATGGTGTTGTTTCTGAGACATTAAACAGATCATCCACAAGATTGGCAGGCAAACCATAAGCAAGCTGACGCTGTGCGCATAGCACCTTTGCCAACGGCGTTACACCCACTCACCCTGTAGCATCTGGACGTAATCCCTGTCTGAAGTATGATGATGTTTGGATAACATTTGTAAAAAAATAGTTAAACGTTGAGCGGGGCATCCTGAATTGTATCTCGAACATCTTCTCATTTTGTTCGGGCCCGTACTGGTTTGTCCCAGGCCGTATCTCGTGAACAGGCCAAAAATATTTGCACATGTAGTAGCGTTGAGTCGTGGCGTAGTCGCAGAGAATGTTCGGAGATTTCCCTGGTAGAGACCCGGCAGATTGCTCCTTGTGTGCACTTTCATAAACTGCAAGATTCACCATCTGCAACCACAACCCAACACTCATGTCCACCTCTCTTAAAAATTCCATACTCATGACACCACGTGCAAACCTTCTTTCTGCCTCTTTAAATTCCATTCGCAAGAGTAGAGCTGATTGAAAACGGTAGCAGTTAGCTTGTTGTGTACTGGCAATAAAATTTGAACATAGCGTGATGACATACCTTTATCCTTGCCCAAATCTTATCACTTTCAATCCTAACCTTGACAAAGTTTCCTGCTCTAAACGAGGGAAATACAGGTTCCTTACGACAACACAAAAACTTTTTGAAAACGTGTCTGGTTCAGAAATATGAGACAATCTTTTTGACGTACTTGTAAATGATTAACAGAGCTACGGCCCGACAGGAAGCAGAAGCGAGCTGGTATTCTTGGGTTTGACGTGAACAAGACCCCACTTCAAACCTTGTTTTCTCTCCGCTGAATGAGCGATTGCAGTAGCAACAGTTATGCAAGAGAGAGACAGAAAAGCTCGGTACGTGTTACACGCCAGTACAAACACTACGGTCTTTTTCCCTGTCACCAAGACGAAAAGTGTTTGCGGATACAATCTGATTTGTTAGACTACCAGCGACACCATCTTTAGCGTTTGCTTAGAGTGGCATGGGTGCCTTGGTTGCCGTTCAAGAGGCCACAAGAGAGTCAAGCGGCTTAAGATTGCAGAAAACCCTTCCCGTTGGCGGGCGTTGCTATGCGCGGTTGAACTTGAACCTAGGGCCACGTGGGAGAGACTGCGTTCTAATAGCAGTCGAAATCGCCTTCTCTTGAAGTGAATCCAAAATAAAAATATTCACCAGCATATCTTTCACACGTTTCATACGTGATGGATTGCAAACGACAATGGGTGGCCATGCTCTAAGCGCTTGATTGGAAATGTCGTCAGTATTGTGGTGTCCATTGAAACTATTTGTCACCAAACTTCAGTGTCTGTTGATTGGAAACTACGCCCGCTTAGTAAGCGTTGTTGTATGAAACCGCGCAATTTAAAACCGGATACACCTGAGCAAGAAATAATACCACCCGTGACAGATGATAACACAATTCAGCATATAAATGATACACAATCCGTGACCAAAATGGAAAATGTCGTTCTTCCTGCAAATTACAGAGCATCTGCTACTGGAGTAGAAGTGGCGAGAATTTAAGTGTATGAACGTTTTTGGATCAATAAGAACGTTCATCTTGATTTAAATAAATCTATACGCGACCGATTATGGAAGGTGATTTGTCTAGCTGGGGATGTAATTCTACAAAACCATACTCAGTATGCCATGCAACTATTCGACCTTTTCATGTGGATGTATCCGAATGAATATCTACAGAAGATAACAAAGCCTACAAACACAGAACTGGAGTCCTTCGGTCACGTTGCCATGACCGGTGGAAAATGCTAAGGTTTTTTGGTATATTGATTCTGATTTCACGATTCGATTTCACTAGTCGTCAGTCTCTCTGGTCCAGTCAATCAGTTTCCAAATACATTCCCAGGCCAAAGTTTGGAATGATAATGTTCTGCAACCTATTAGAGGCTATTTCGTCCTGGATCACTTTCAGTAGGTACACAAAAAGCCAAAACTTTGACAAGCGATGGTTGCATGTGAGCAGGTTTGTCGATGCCATCAATCGACATCGACGTGCCCATGTGGTACCGTCACATCATTTATATGCCGATGAAAGCATGTCACGTTGGTATGGACTTGGCGGAGACTGGATCTCGATAGGCCCTCCCCATTACTTGGCAATGGCACGTAACCCGGAAAATGGCTGTGAGATAAAAACCGTTTGTAGCGGTGTTAGCGGAATACTTCTTTGCATGGAACTCGTACTCTCTTCTCAAGATACATCTTACAGACGTTATGAAGCGTATCATCCACATGATACTGCTATCTTGTTACGTCTAACATTACCCTGTGTGGTGCCAAACACTGATTTAACGGGGGAAACCCGCTACCGCGGAAGGGACACCTCATGGTGTTCAGCCTTGCTCTCTTTTATGGGGTAAATCAGCCGTAGAGCCCTCCGAGTAGTCGGCGCGTGTCAGGCGTAGCTCCAGGCCACTATGTCTTTCCTTACAGAAGAAGGTGTGTAGGATGGCTTAGAACCCGAGACCCGGATGCGCCAGGCCACGACTATCTCCAGGGACCAGAAATGTGCGGACAACGATGAGCCGTACTGCGGAGCACTGACCCGTGACAAAGATAAATATTCCCAAGACTTCGGGGCGAACCTGGATACAGGGTGGAGTAGAATGAGACGTAATACTGTTAAGTAGACCAAATAAAGAAACAAATAAAGAAACAAATATCATTAATAACGGTTGGTGACTCCTCGGTGAAACGAGGAGGATAACTCGACCGGGAACGGTGGCGACACTCTCCGAAGTCGGAGTCGTAGCCGTACACCAACGGTAGAATTAGAGCCAAGTCTCTCGTTAGGGCTCTACTTTGGGGAGGAGCGGCGGCGGCCGCTCCCTTAAATGCCGTAGCTGAAAATATTCAGTATAATGCACTAAGTATGCTGACACAGCTGGGCAGTACACCCACGTGTGGTGCTTGGCCCGTAGACACGGAGCATCCCCCTCGTCGGGTGCATCACGTCCCATGTGTACTATTATCACCCTCTACACTGAGGCACTCCCTAATGCGGCTGTCAGGTGACGGATACTAATATACAACCTATCCACCCCGGGGATACCGCCATCTCGTTAAAAAAAGCGTTTTCATCCCCTTGTCCTGAGGGCACATTGCACCACACCTTGGGTTCATACAAATAGGGTTATATGCGCCAACTCCGGATTTACGACAGTAACGACTGTTACGGCACCTTTTAAGTATGGGCTACGATTTTTTGGAGTTGATGAAGCCGCTACAAAACACTACCCAATGACGTTTTTGTCCCAGCAGAAGCTGTCATGGAGAGGGGATCAGCTTGTCATGGTAAGTGAAGGTACGAATAGCTGCCCATCTGTTATGGTCGTTTTATGGATGGACAGAGAACGCCGTTACTTCGTAAGCACAAGTGGCACATGTGGTGCAAAAACCCAAAAGGGAGACGAAGCACGAGGGTGTTCGAATTCCTCCTCTCTTTAGAGGGTAGCATGGCGACAAACCCATCTGTGGTGAGCACACAAGCCGGTCGTGAACCGGGGCTCACTTCACGACTAGCGTACAGGTGCAAGAGCGGCCTAGAAAAGGATCGAATACACGCAGAGTAGTGATAGTGCAGAACGGGTGGTCACTCGTACAAGGAGTGCGCGACGGTTCACCGGTAAGCACAAAATATGCCACCTGCATAATAGAGTACTGAAAAGAAACAAAACACACAACAAAAGACAAACGCAAGTCTATAAATGTGGTTGAAAGCGCCACGAGGTGGATGGCTAGTCTTACACAAGGCGACGAATCGCCGAGGGAGGATATCGTGCACCTGGGGTTTCTGAGTCAGAGCCGAACACTCGCTTGTGCGATGTTTATTGACCAGGACGCCCCAAGCTAACCTACCTAAGTAGGGTGCCGGCCGTCAACCGTACACTGTAATAACTAATTATGTAGATAGATAAGTAAATAGATAAATAAATAAATAAATAAATAGTCGTAACCGTATCCCTAAAAAGGGGTGCCTGCATACGTACACGTGTGTTATTCGTAGTCCTGTCACCTGTGTCCAATTAACACGATTTCAAGTGTGCCATGGCCAACCCATTGGGGAATTAGTTCTCATATACGTGGCTAAATCCAACTCTCGTCACGAGGCATGTATGAGCGTGCATCACGATTAATCACCGCGAAGGGCGTTGCTCTACAGCACAACGCTGCCGTCTCGGCCAAATGTTAGGTCCAGATGGAGAGCAGTTGGAAATAGCGCTCAATTTGTCACTGTAGAGCAATGCGTGCGCGCATACCCTCTAGGCGAGGTGGATCATAAATGATTCAATACTGACGTAGCATCGGTTTAATACAGGTATGAGTGGACCTTCGGAAATATTGGGTGAAATTGGATAAGAATTTTAATTGGTATTTCTGGAACCTTTGGAGGTGATTTCTGTGGTCTCTGGAACAGATGGACGCGTGGCAAGCGCACGGATATTATTCATGGTTGGTATGATGCACACTTGTCGTTTTGCGCCGTGGCCGGCAGTGCCGCCAAGTGACACAAGAGTGTGGACCACAAGTTTGGCACACTACAGTAGTAGTATTGTTAGTTTATTGTGACCCAATAGTACCTAACGGAGGAGGGCCTTGCCGTTTCACCATGAAGTAAAGACAAGCTGTGACTTGGCTCTGAGTTTATCGCCTGCGCAAAGTGATCAACTCGTGCTGGGGTTTCACCCCATTTGGTCTCGTAATACTTACCCGCTGAAGTGCAACGCCCTCAGGGAGGGATTCCTGGTACTTGATCGTTTTCCCGATATTATCGGTTGTGTAGTGTGTATATGAACTACGCCCCACAATGGTGGGTATGGACACGTGGGACACGGTTTTGGGTCAATTGGCGGTTGTCCACAGTAGTGGATGTTGCCACGAAATGTGGAGTATTTTAGTTAATATTATTTATTATTTTTACACCCATTTCTGGGAAGCTAGTACTTAGTGCGACGGCGCACTGCCGTCGCACCAGTAAACCTTCCCCAACAAGGGACCCCAACCTGGGGAATTGGCTCTAGTTGTTGCCGCTTGCGCGCGTACTCTACTCCTCCTTGGAGGGAAACGCCGTAAACCACGGGACATCTAACCCCCTTGCACATCTAAAGAAGCCCATCCTTGGGAGTACAATTGTTCCAATCATATTGGTGTTTCGCCCTGTATAGGGAGTCCTGTCCACCGGCATTGCCGTATCTGTTCGTCGCTCTCGCGACTCACATCGTCCTCTCTTCCTACTCTCCGCCCTTCCTTTTTCCCCTTTTTAGGGTAGCACCTCCCGCTATCCGCGGCCCTCGTGTGCGCATCCGCTCACACACCCCCACTTACGTGGAAACATACCTCTACTGAGGATCACACCCCGCTCACGCCGATACCGACTCTTCGCCTTCACCTCCCTGCGCGAGTCGCGACAGGTGCCCCTGGTCTTACAAACCGGCTTCGCCGTGACACGTCTGGGAGGGCTCTATCCAACTGGGTTCACCTCGTGAGAGGAAGATCACGAACGTCTTTCGGTGTTTTTCCCCTTTGGGGCATTGCACCACAAAGTGGTCTCCCGACCTAGAATCGGTTTTTGTTTTCCCTCTTACGAGGTTTGTTTTTATTTACCGGACGTTCCGTGATCGTTTCCCGTGGTAACGGTATTTTCTCATGTCGAGGAATCCCTCCGATGCGGAGCCAGTGGTTACGCGTAGTCGCTCCCGCGACAACGCGGACACCTCCAAAGTTCGGTTCGTACCCCGTATCCCTATACAGACATGTTCCAGCCGTACTGGCGCCGCTTCATCGCGGAATGATACCCCCGACCGGGAACCCCGGAACCTCCTTTTGCCCTCGTTATCACCCCCGCAGGGGAATGCAGCATCGACTCCGGCTGTTGCCGCAGTGCCCCAGGCACCCCGGCCCGCTCCCGCTGTCGCGGCTTCAAACCCTCGTGGAACGGGCGATAACAACCCCCAGGGGACTTCCCTGGAATCCCAGGTCCGCGCTCTGTGGACCGCCCATGACACCCTTGTAGGGGAACTAAAATCCCTCCAAGAGGTGGTCTTGGCAACCCCCGTAAAGGAGGTCGCCGAGGAACTCCGTATTTTACGGTCTGACGTCAACTCCGTGTTGGAGAGTTTGGGACAACCCGCCACCTTCATCGAAGGAGTTGAAGCCCGATTTGATCGGATTGGTACCCGCCTGGAGACGCTGGAGCAGTTCGTCCTCATGGACAAACCATCCCCGGGTGATCCGGTAAACGAGGCATCGCACAACGACCAGATTGCTGGGAAGAAGAAACGCCGTCATCGACGGAAACACCACCGAAAATATTCGGACTCCGATTCTTCGACATCGTCTGACTCATCCCGAAACCATTCGGTTAGCTCGAGCTCCTCGGACTCCGACTCGGAGGACGAGAAGCGAGGCTACTCCTCCCGCTCGAAGTGGTCATCGGCCACTGAAGGTGTGGTCCGAACCCGCGAGAAGGGGAGAAGACACCCCGGTCTTCGGGAATTGAAACCGACAAACCCGGATTATCGGAAGCTTTTATCATACCGGTACTACCGGCTCGAAGACTCGTCACTTGGACGTACGCCCCGTGGTACGGGAAAGGTGCGAGAATGCATTAAGCGAATGCAGCTCTCGCTCCGCAACCAGTATTTCACTGGAGAGGACCCAGTTCTAGTACTGGATTTCCTATCCCGCTTTGTAGCGGAGGCCGATATCCTCGGTATGAATGAGGGACAAGCCTATTTGGCTTTGCCATATTTCTTACGGGGAATGGCGGAGGACCAATACAGCTCTGTCAGATGATCTTTTCGTGCCTCCGAGGGAGGAGTTACTTGCTGGCCGGAGACTGTGCAGTATCTACTGCGCTCTTACGCCACAAACACCGCTATCCAGCAGGCTATCCTCGCTTTGCGAGATACACGCCAGCGTGCTGGAGAGACCGAGACCGATTAATCGGTGCGCCTTAACATGGCTTTCCACAGATGTGGTAACGTATACCCCGCTGGGGAGCGCAGTACCATGTTCATCGATGGTCTTGACCCGGCAATCCGGAGTTTAGTTACCCGTTATCGGGAGGACAAGCGGAGGATCACCTATCTCGAGCTAATCCAACACGCCCGAGCGGAAGGGGATGCACTTCGTGCAAGAACTCTGAACAATCGGTCTAAATCCGCCAAGGCGTTGTTGCTGGAAAGCGAAGCTTCCTCTCTCCCGCTCACAGCGGATGGGAACCCTGGACAAAGATTTGATACCGTGCATTTGGTGCAGGAGGATGGTGTGTCGATACCCACCAGTGACTTACCG
Source organism: Gracilariopsis chorda (assembly GCA_003194525.1). Classification (NCBI taxonomy): domain Eukaryota; phylum Rhodophyta; class Florideophyceae; order Gracilariales; family Gracilariaceae; genus Gracilariopsis; species Gracilariopsis chorda. The sequence continues at coordinate 263,592 of NBIV01000081.1, forward strand.
TCAACGACGGAGATGACCCGTGATACGGGAACGGAAGACCCCGTTTTGTACGGTGGTAACAGTAGGGTTCAACCCCAACGACTCCCGTTTTCAAACGGTCAATCCCGTTATCAACGGCCTGGATGGACTGACACCCGCCCTGCGGTTCGCTTCTCCGATACTCGGAATAATAATCCGCGTGTCGCGGTATTGGCTCTCATTTGCCACCTGCGCTATACCCATGGCCATACCTCACCTCAGTGTGTTTGTTCACTGAAGGATATGGCCAAGGTAGTGGCAAATTATGAGGCCCTCACTCCAGAGGAGAAACGTTCCGTTCCGACGGCTTCCTACCTCCGTGCTAAAACAGACTTTTCCCATGCCCTACCACAGACCCCGCGTGCGCGGCAAGCTTCATACACCCCGATTCGGGAGATCACGCAACCATCCGTTGCAACCCCCGCTTATGCGGATAGAAACCCCCGTCAACGGGATGAAGCACTCGTTGTCGAGGAAACCAACCCACCGCCGAAGGCGGAAAACTAACTGAGGGAGTCTCCCCTTTGGGAGAGGCGTCCTCAAGAACGAGGCTGTTGGGGCCCGAGGCGTCCTCGCCTTGCTCCCCGGTGAAAGTCCTCTCGAGGAAAGACACCGCTGACGCGGACTCTGCGCACCTCGGTGTGTTGCGTCGCCCGTGGATACGGAGTAAAAATCCCCGGATTCCCGGTAGAGTCTTGGTCTTGGCCAAGCGCAATTATAAGGTCTATGCCGACCTTGGCCTTGATCCCCAGTTTATAGTGAGGTTTCTCACCGTCCTGGATATAGGTGCAGGCCCCAACTTTGTTGTGGAATCATTGTTACCCCCGCTTGTGCGGTCTCGTATCCGCTCTAACGCGGTCCCCGACATTTCGGATGCGAACAACAATCCGTTACAAACGGTGGGCACAGTGGACCTCGTCGTGAGACTTGGTACCTCTGTGGTGAAGTTGGACTTCATCGTTTGCCGTTCATTGGCAGCACCAGTCATACTGGGATGTGATTACTGCGACAGATTTGTCGACGCAATCAGCCCCCGCCTCAGGCGTGTAGAACTTGACGACGGATCGTCGGTTCCGATTGTTCGCCGCCCGCTAAAGCGGTCCTCTCGGAAACAAGTTCCGCTCCCCGCTGCGCAGGAACCACCGCCCGCGTCCCGCGAGTCCACCAAGCTCCGCGTCGCTGCCTCGGTTTCTATACCGGCTGAGTCCCAAGTCTGGGTGCAGGTAAATTCCCGTCAACACGGTCTTCGGGTCATACAACCCCCCGCCTAGTTGTACGTGAAATCCCAGCTGGCGCTGGCTAATGGAATTGTCTCCATTTCCCCGGATGTTCCTTTCTGGATATTGGTTGCCAACCTTGGCAAACACCCCCAGTATCTGGTAAAACACCAAGTAATTGGGAGTGTAACCCCACATCCTATGGGAATGCTGCCAACGAAGATGACAGCCGCCGATGTACTCGGAGGTACCACCTCTTCTGAGGAGTTCGCCCCACCGTCCGAAGACGTCAAGTCTAAGGAGGGGGAGGAAGCCGCTACTTCAGCGTCGAACAAACCGAGTAACTCGGAATTGCGAACCACACCTGTTCCACAGGACAATGCTCCATCGAGCAACGACCGGATTGATCCGGAAAAAGCACTTGAAGCGCTGGACTTCAGCCACGTGCCAGAGTCGCACCGCGACAAACTCCGTACCATGTTACGGGAATTCACCACAATGTGGGATGGCTCGCTTGGCGAGATTAATGCAACGGAACACCGGATCGATTTAATCTCCGGTGCGCGACCGGTTGCACAACCCCCTTACAGGGCAGGTCCGAAAGCTCGGGAAGAGGAGCAGTCCCAAGTGGACAAGATGCTCCGCGCAGGTGTGATTGAGCCCGCTCAATCACCCTGGGCATCCCCAGTTGTACTGGCTTTAAAGGCCGACGGAACCTGGAGGTTCTGTGTCTACTACCGCCGGCTTAATGCCGTCACCGTTAGGGACACGTACCCTATCCCTCGTATGGACGAGTGCATCGACTTCCTTGGAGACGCCACCGTGTTCACGGCCCTTGATGCCAATTGGGGATATTGGCAAGTACCTGTCAGACAGGAGGATTGCGACAAAACCGCATTCACCTGCCACGCAGGAACGTACCGCTTCAAGCGGATGCCATTTGGGTTAACCAACGCCCCTGCCACCTTTCAGCGTGCAGTAGATATTCTACTCAATCGCTTTAAGTGGCGGAGTTGTCTGGTCTACCTTGATGATATTATCATCTTCTCCAACTCGTTGGACGACCATCTCACTCACGTCGGAGACATGCTGACTGTACTCCACGATGCGGGAATTACCCTCAAGTTGAGGAAATGCGAGTTTTTCACGGATACTGTGAAGTATCTGGGTCACATTATCCGTCCTGGACGGTTAGCGATCAAGAAAGCTCGAGTCAAATCCCTCGTTGAGGCGAAAGAACCCCGTACTCAAACGGAACTGCGCTCCTTTTTGGGGCTGGTCAACGTCTATCGACGGTTTATCCCGAACTTTTCGGATACTGCAGCGCCCCTAAACGCGTTGTTGCGAAAGGGGAACCCCCCAAAACTGGGAACATTTACGCCCGAGCAATCGAAAGCTTTTAACTCCTTGAAGGAGGCTGTCACATCAGCACCAATCCTACATCTCCCAAAACTTGGGTTGCCATACTCCGTAGATACAGACTCGAGCGACTACCAAGTCGGGTGTGCTCTTTTTCAAACCACCCCCGAGGGGGAACGACACCCAATTGGTTATTGGTCGCGCTCGCTCAATGTTCATGAGCGGAACTACTCCGTATCGGAGAAAGAGTGCCTCGCCGTCGTATGGGCGACGACCACTCTGCGCCCCTACCTTATGGGAATTCACTTCACCGTGTACACGGATCATTCCTCATTGAGGTGGTTGATGAATATCTCCGACCCGTCGGGACGCCTCATGCGCTGGAGACTCCGCCTCGCGGAATATGACTTTCAAGTCATTTATAAAAAGGGCGCGCAGAACACCCAGGCCGACGCTTTATCGCGGTTACCCACAAGTGGGGAGGCACTCCCAACGGAGGATGATGAAGTCCCATGCTTCATGGCTATAGAACCGGATGATCCGGAATATGCCGTCGAGGCTGGGCCAGAAAACTGGGACGAGGATGCTGACTTTGAAGAAGTACTCGCATCGCGAGATGAATCTGAGAACCCGATACCGGGAAACTTTGTACTGGTATCACCGGAAGAAATGATCCGAGAACAATTCGGCGACCCATTCTGTACGAGGATTCGTGCCCGTCTTAACGGTGGTGAAGATCTCCCTTTCGGGGTAAACGACAAAGGCTACCTCGTAAGGAAGGTCGAAGCCTGCCCACAGATTGTGGTACCTCATTCCCTGCAATCGCGGGTGTTACATCTATCACACTACGCCCCCATCGGAGGTCACCCAGGTGGGAGGAAACTCTACCTAACCCTGCGAAGGGATTTCTATTGGCCCGCCATGGCGGTGGATTGCTACGCAACCGTGCGGTTTTGTAGCGAATGCGCGAAGAATCGCGTCAAGCTCGGCAAAAATGCGAAGAAGATGAAACTATTCCCCGCAAGGGCGCCGCTCGAGTTTATCGCGATCGATATTCTCGGACCACTACTCACCACAAAACGTGGAAACAAGTTTCTACTTGTCATTACCGACCGCTTTTCTAAGCTGGTACGGACTGTCCCTCTTCGGAGGATAACCGCTCTCACGGTGGCCCAGGCTCTGGTGACGCACTGGATTTTTGTCTACGGTCCCCCTGTGGAGGTGCTCTCCGATAACGGGAAACAGTTCGTGAGCAAGTTCTTCCAGGATGTTTGTCGCATCCTGGATGTCAAGAACTTGTTCACCACTACCTACCACCCCCAGTGTAATGGGCAAGTTGAACGGTTTAACAGGACGTTACTCGCGGCGTTACGTTCCTACGTCGCTGACCACCCAACGAATTGGGATCTCTACGCTGATGCGGTAACCTACGCGTACAATACGCAGGTACACCGGACTACCAGAGTTTCGCCATTCGAGTTGGTTCTATCTAGAACACCCCCGCCTGTGGCGCTGGAACCCCAAGCTACCTTGGACAATTTCCCATCTGTGGGTATCTACCGGCAGCAATGGAAGCAATGGCTTTCCAAGCTGGTCCCCGCGGCGCAGAAGTCTATGGCACGGGCCCAAGCCGCTTCCAAGCGGGATTTTGTCGCTCGCTTGCGAGGAAAGACCCCCCCGATTCGGGCAAATAACTACGTCTTCATCAGGAAGGAGTACTACAATCCGGAACGGGAGAAGCATCACAAACTCTCGCCTGTGGCGGATGGATTATTCAAGGTCATCTCTGTGAACACCGACACTGTCGTGGTAGAGATGGGCGACACGCACGAACGGATTTCCCGTGATCGTGTTGTCCTTGCCCCTCCTCCCTCGTCAGAGGTAGTCCTGGATCCAGGCAACCCCGTTTCTACGGACTCTGCAACACCGGAATCATCCGGGCATACTAGGCCTACGGTATTACCACACCCCAGCCGGGGACTCTCAGACCTACCGACCCTGTTGGACTCACCGGCTCAGCCGGGTAATTCGGGCCTCTCAGCGCCCGCCCCTACCACGCCCGCCCCACTGGCGCGCATTTATACCCGCCAGGCGGGGAATGTTATCCCTTATCCCGCCGCTCCGTCCAAGAAGGGGGACGAGAACACTCGTTTTCGAGGAACGATATAGCCGTCGCAACGGGAAGTTGAAACGCAGCTACCGCACACCCCTGTCAGGGAAGGATCCCCGTTACGGGAGTACGGCGACGATCGCCCTCAATCCCCTGAGCAGGGCGATGCCTCGAAGCCGCCGTTGGCGGAAGTCCCCGCGGAAGCGGTTCAATCAGGTCGATCAGGGCCGCGCCTTGCGGAGAAGAGGCGCCCAGATACACCAGCGCCGCTGGGAAATCCCCACACCCAACCTGGGGAAAAAGGTAGCCAAGCCGCAGCCGAAGCTTCAGGCCCTGGCCCGCAAGCGCCGGAAACGCCTCCCGTCGTCGACGGAATTGAAGCCCCCGTTCCGGGGAATAATTTGCGCCACCTCCCGCAACGCTGCGGGGAAGAACCGAGGAACTCGGAAAAAGCGCACGCCATCGCACGCTCGAAACCGGTCATACCGGACGCTGCTCCTCCCCTTGGAGACGGTGCACCGCACTTAGCGGCCAAGCCCCTGAAAAGGGTGTCATCGGCACCTGCCCGGCACCCCCCAAAGGGGAATTTTGACCAAAATACCGATGTACCGGAGTTTGCCCCAGGCAACCCGTCAGTAGCCGGGGACACCACGGCATCGCCGGAAAGTATGGTGCAGAGCGCTCGTGCACCTGGCAGGGAGGCGGTTTGCCACCCAATCACCGTGTCGCACGGGACCCCCCAGGGGATTGTGGGAATGCCGATTCCGCAGGAGCGGTCATCTTCCTGCAAACTCGCGGTTCGTGAGCTCAACCGCGAAGGTGGAGCCCAAGTCCCCCGCCGACTGGCGGTTCGCCCGCAATACCGCGAAAGTGGAAATGAACCTGCCCCAAGGGGGAATGACTTGCCGGTGAAAACCGTGGCACCACACACCCTCTTGAGGGCTATCTTCCCGCATGAGCAGCGGCCGCTATCACAGCGCACGGCAACGCCCGAGTTATCGCCGAACACCCTGCTAAGGGACATTATACCGCACCGCGGGCAACCCCCGCAAGGGATTACAACCACCACCCGGTACGGCCGGCAGGTCTACGAACGAGAATTCGTAGTAGACCGACTCGTCGGACACACCTGGGACCAGGATGGTATTCTACAATACCGCGTCCGCTGGTACGTGTATGACCCCAGTGGGGATACGTGGGAGTCAATCGAACACCTCCCGCGGTCGCAGGTCGTGCGATACCACCGTCAAACGGAAACTGCAGCTCCAGCCACGCTGGTAAATGCCCAAGTTGGGTAACGTTGCCGCGCGAACGGAGGGCGATAGGAAAGGATAACAAGGCAAGGTCCGTCGAAGACGGGGAACTCAAACGAGAATCACCGTTCTAAACGGGAAAGTTTGTTCAAGGGAGCAGCTAGCTCACCACAACACTATACTACACTGCTGGCTATGCCAGGAAAGAAGAACTAGGAAACAACGGCTGCGGTATCAGGGGCTAGTGACTCTGATGCAGAGGAAATTACCGGAGAACCGGAGACGGCGCACGCGCTTTTATCACCCATTTTCGTCTGGGAACCCTCCGCGTCCGCGGTTGTTTTCCCGTCTTAGGGGGGGGATATGAAGTGCAACGCCCTCAGGGAGGGATTCCTGGTACTTGATCGTTTTCCCGATATTATCGGTTGTGTAGTGTGTATATGAACTACGCCCCACAATGGTGGGTATGGACACGTGGGACACGGTTTTGGGTCAATTGGCGGTTGTCCACAGTAGTGGATGTTGCCACGAAATGTGGAGTATTTTAGTTAATATTATTTATTATTTTCACACCCATTTCTGGGAAGCTAGTACTTAGTGCGACGGCGCACTGCCGTCGCACCAGTAAACCTTCCCCAACAAGGGACCCCAACCTGGGGAATTGGCTCTAGTTGTTGCCGCTTGCGCGCGTACTCTACTCCTCCTTGGAGGGAAACGCCGTAAACCACGGGACATCTAACCCCCTTGCACATCTAAAGAAGCCCATCCTTGGGAGTATAATTGTTCCAATCATATTGGTGTTTCGCCCTGTATAGGGAGTCCTGTCCACCGGCATTGCCGTATCTGTTCGTCGCTCTCGCGACTCACATCGTTCTCTCTTCCTACTCTCCGCCCTTCCTTTTTCCCCTTTTTAGGGTAGCACCTCCCGCTATCCGCGGCCCTCGTGTGCGCATCCGCTCACACACCCCCACTTACGTGGAAACATACCCCTACTGAGGATCACACCCCGCTCACGCCGATACCGATTCTTCGCCTTCACCTCCCTGCGCGAGTCGCGACAGGTGCCCCTGGTCTTACAAACCGGCTTCGCCGTGACACCTCTGGGAGGGCTCTACCCAACTGGGTTCACCTCGTGAGAGGAAGATCCCGAACGTCTTTCGGTGTTTTTCCCCTTTGGGGCATTGCACGACACCCGTACAGTACCATCAAGGACCGCTGATCTGTCTTACCGGGTCGGTTCGCCTAGTGTTCACTTTTGTTTCCGTTTATGTCTACTTTTTATTGTGCGAACAGATAGCCGTTCGCGTCAGTATTGAGTTTTGCCGTGGTGGCTGAACAAGCAACATCCCCCACCGTCGGTTCTCTTCGGGCTTGCCGCACGACCCGCTGGGTTGTACCTTCCCTCTTGGTTTCTCCCCTTTTTCCCTTTTCCCTTTCTGTATTCTCCGTGGACCGGAACACCGCTCACACGTACCTGTGCACTACGTTGACTAGCTGCTAACCCGATTCTCGGAATCACCTTGGTTTGTATCGCCGGAAGCCACCTCAGTTTTACACCCCAACACCGTGTGGTACGGAAGGCCCTGTCGCTGCATCTACCTCACAAGAGAGCAAGGTTGCGAACATCTTGGGAGGATTCCTCACCTTGGGATATTGCTCCACAGTCACCATGGAAATACGTATTCCAAAGTTTATCGAGACTTACAACCAGACGTGTTCCCAAGTTGATAGGCGCAATCGATGCCGCCGGGACAATTTTAATCTTGAAAAGAAAATTGAGATTAAAGACTGATCACTAAGGCTTCATACTACATTGCTTTCAATTTTTATTGTTCACCATTGTTTGCTTTACAAGGGAAGTATGGGGTCAAGAAATTGTTTGATTCCTAAAGATTTTTATGCCAAACTTGCAGAACAACTGATTAAAAACTCGTACGATGTGATTGGCATCAGACAAAGAAACAATCTTTATGAAAAAGTATCTGAGCCTCCAATGGTCACTGGTACTGGAATACATTTGCTTGCAACCAATAACAAACGAAAGCTGGAAATGGCTCCATCTCTAACGCCACCTATCAAGCGAGATTTAAAAGACGCAAGATGAATAAGAAGTCCACATATGTATGTTCTGAATGTTCGAAGCTCAGTAGAGAAGTATGGATATGTCACAGTCAGATGGGACGTGACTGCTTTCAAAAACATCTTGTAGACAAGCATTTCAAAAAGTACAATAGTATGTAAGTGCTCTTATGTCACTTGATCTGACATTTTTAGTGATAAAAGCCAAAAAGGTGTGGTTCTTAACTATGGTGGCCTATGTTTCTTATTTGCGTCATTTCACTTGCTGAATCAGTTAAATGTTTTAAGCCTAGTACCCCTATATGAAATTTCACATTATTTTTTCTCATGTTTTAGTGGGTGCTGTTAAGCTCAATGAAACAGCAACTTTTGCAGAAACGTCGACCTTCTTTTTAGAATGTTTTGCCCTCTTGGTGAGCGAGGCGAGTTGAACTCACGATTTATCTTCAATTCTACATGTGGCTGGAAAGTTTCAGAAGTGTTCTGCTCGCTGCACTAACTTTACGATGTATGTAGTAAACTAAGAATGAATTGTAGCTATTTGTGTACCGTAATTGACTACTATTTCGTTACACGGACTCATATGAGTACATTAGGTGGTCCTCTAGGCACTAGAAGAAACGTATATCATTGAACGTCTTCCACTTGCCTTGGAGCCCATAAAAAATAAGATTCGGAAACCACCTTATCAGTTTTGATGAGGGCCGTATTTGTGACTGCCTATTTTGCCATAATGGCGAATGTGAGTGACTACCTCGGCAAAAGAGGTAGCAATCATCCTAGTTTTTGATTATTATTGAAGGTTTTTGACTACCAACTTTGGAAAAGTATTGACTAATGACTACTTCACGTGGCAAAATAGGTAGTCACAAATACGCTCTTGGGTTGTATGCACAAAAAACTACAGGAAAATGTCTCGAAGTTTCAGAGAAGGTGAATCCTGGCGAAACAAATGAAGCAGATAAAAGGCGAGCTGGGAATGAAAAAACCCGAAAAGGATCTTGAGGAGAGAGGAATTGTTCAACGAGAGCTCGTACAATGCTTTCGGAATTAGTTGCGTGCGTCCGTAAACATACATTCATACATACATACAGAACGAAGCGGTCACGTGCAATGTTTTGGGTAAGGTTGGAGCACCAGGTAGTTCCTGACGGCATTTTGAATGTCAGCGATGAAAATGGCGAAGCTCAAAGGCTTAGAATCATCCAGCTCATAATGCAATGTAACACAGAAATTTGCCATATTCTGGAATGACAGAAACCAACCCCAGACTGGAACCGTTCACACGGGAGTAAGAGTTTGTTACTATACTGCAAAAATAGCCCCAACAAGAAGAGCCCTTTCTGAGGTTTTTATTACGACTTGATTTGGGTGGAAAGAGTTTTTGAGGTTAGTAACAGACTTAGAAAGCGCACTACATGTACTTCATAAATGAGCAAGGCACCAGACCAGACCCTTGCAATAGATAACAGATTTGCTAAAAATGGTTGGTAATTTGTGTCCATTCTAGGTGGTCTGGGTCCCCGGAAATTCTGGAATTGATCGAAACGAGAAAGCAGTCAAGCTGGCCAAGAGTGTTTTATCGATGCCGCTGGTAGACGGAGAGAAGGTTCCCTTAGACTTCCGTGAAGTACAGCAGAGGCTTATAATCCATCTTGTTACTCAACCGCCAGTTCAGAAGGTCCCAGAATCATTAAAAGAAGACCTCACTTTTAGGGCTGCTCAAACAGCTATTCCACATGGTTTTGTAAGACACGCGCCAGAGTTAGACCCTGTTTCTACCTACTTGCTTCGTAGAAAGAGCTACTGCCCCTAGAAGTAAGGTATAGAGTTAAAAATACCGTTGATGACTTTTTCATGAGGTTTAGAAACGCTTCAAGTCCAGGCTAGACACGATCCCCTCTGCAAGAGAAAGAAAAGGAGTTGGAGTATTGGAAATAGTGAAGAAATGGCCGGAAAGGTTGTTGGAATTGTTGTGAAGAGATGGATTCATCAACAAGAGGACCTATCACGCTGTCGGAACTCGTGGCATGCGCCCGTAAACATACATAAGTACATACATACATACAACACAGAAATGCTTTGGGATGTATGCAGTCACAGTTCTCTTGATATAGCACGTCCGCAACCAGCTCTAGACGACTTATAATACGGTGTCAGAGGTGTACACGAGCGCGCTTCGAAGTTTATCGCAGTTAGTGGTTTGCGCGGTAATGTGCAGGGGAATATACTTTTGCCTTCAGGTCTTCCAGGTGACGAGACTAGTGTTGAAGGAAGCATCGCAAAGCTCAAAATTGCGAATGCTACCTATTCTCTGTGGGGGTACGGGATGTTGTTGTTGATGTTTTTCGTGGGTGAACAAAGGGTAAATTTGACTTTGACATACTTATTCTCTGAGAAGATAGCCTCCGTCTGGAAATCAAAGTACACGATCCATTTTCTTCCTTCTGAATCACATCAGCAGGAAGGTCGGCACACCACGATAGGCGGATTGTGCATTGTGCCCAAGCGTGGACTCTGGCGCGTGACCCCTTAATGCAGTACTAATCGAGCACGAAGCTTGGCTCCGCGGCTCCAGATATGAGATACGACATCTTATGAAGAAGAAGAAGAAGACAGCTTAAACTTCAACAGTTTTCTCCTGTATGAGTTTAGTGACACCCGGGTCATGGGGGTAGGCATGATGCTGGGGTGACTTAAGTCACTGACGAACGCATGTTGAGCTCATGCCAGGTAAGTTCGTTCAAGCTCTCAACAATGCAAAGGCCACCAATATAGCTTTTTTGATCGAAGAGATTGACGAGAAGAGGCAGAGGTTGGACTGGTGATCTAATGCCTGGCTTGTTGCAAGCAATTGACCGAGAGCAAAATTTCTTTTCTCTTGATCAAGACATTGATAACCTATTGCATTATCAAAGGTTCTCTTTCTGGACACCGCAGATACTCTGCCTACAATACCCGCTCCACTTCTTGATCGTACACAATCTTTGGCGTCAAGCCGATACATTTTGGAAGAAAATCTGCTGCTTGTAGATATGTACCTCACCCTACCTGCGAGGACAGAAGCTGGACTTCTTTAAAGACCAAGTTTACATACTTAGCCTTTCTTAAGAGAGAGAGGGGTTTCTCAGAAAAACCTCTGACAATATGCCGTAATTAGACATATTGAACACGATATAAAGAAGAAGAAGAGAAGTTGAGATACGCGAAGATAGGCTCGGTTCGTTTGTGTACCACCAGGAGGCTCGGGTAAGGACTTTGAAGCAGCAGATAGAAAAGCTGTCCTGAAAGGTTGCTCTTTGTACTGCTAAAATAAGGCCGCAGGTACGGGACACAAAGAAAAGGAAGAACAAATCGCTAAAGAGATTCAGCAGGTTAAGACTACTGCCGGGAGCATTGAGGACAGGTTGGGAAAGAACCCCACCACAAAGGAACGGCTTTTCGACCTTATCCGGTCTGGTATCACGACTGGCCTCGCGTGGACTGCAATGGGTGGTGCGACTTTCTAAAATGATCGCGTACATATTGAAGATATATACTTATGTATATATGTATCTTTACGGGCGCACGCTTCCAATTACAAAGGTATGATAGGAGTTCTTCTTAGAGAACTTCTCTCTCCTCAAGAATTCCCACACCCGATTGGGCCATTTCTTCACTATTGCAATAACTCTTAGTCCTTGTCGTTCCGTTGCAGACGGAAAACATCTCGTCGAGACGTGGAGCGTTTTCGATAATAACCAGATGCATGGGGTGGCCCTCCCTGGTAGAAGCCACTTGCACATTGAGGTTGTAGCCTGCTCCGACTACCCGGCTACCAAGGATGCGCTACTCAAACTTGCAATATAGACCAGAACAGAGTTGTCGTTTGCTGTGTCTGCGTTCATCCCGACATCTGTACAACAGCATACTGTGAGCGCCTTTCTGTCAGTCCAAAAAAGAAGAGGAAACCAGGAAAACATTCGCGTCATATAAGTGCGATGCTTTTTTCTTTGTTGGGTGACAAACACTGTCTATAAGGGTAAAGGGTTAGTCGAAAACTACGGATTGTTGAACGGCTTCACTCATATGTTACGAAATGAGTGAATGTAGCTTTTCGCTCTCCCATAATGCGATCGCCAACGCTGCTAAATGTGGCTCTGAACGTGTCGGATATGAAATGGTATATTTAAACCGATGCCACAGATTCTATGTAGACAAGTTGCAACCTCTGTTACTGTCATCATGCAGTGCTGAAGCGCATTTTAAACTAGGTTCAAGGCATCATGGATGATGGGTTGTACTTTCAATCCGAAGCAGGGTCCACGCCATCAGTTTAGTGTTTATAGGCTGCCGCCAGTTTGGAGGATGTTTCTATCGCTAGAATGATCCATGTGTGCTTTGGAAGTCTGAACTTCAGACTGTGACCACACTCTTCTTGGTATAGGCACAATATATTGCACTCCTATCTTCCGCATAGCATGTCACCAACGGTACCGAAGGGTACCTTCGTTCATGAATATCAGAACGTTCTGGAAAATTGCTCACCAAAAAATTTGTGACAAAAAGTTGTAATTCAAGCCAAAATGTTCAACAAAAGCCCAACTGGGGTACCTTTCGCATCCAGTTTGCAGCTGTGTGCTCGTAACGATCATAGTAATCTCAAGTTTCGTTATATGCAAGATGTTCTTGTGAATGGACTGATTGTGGCCGTTCATCAGAACAAGCCACAGAGTCCACCCACTAGATTCATAAATATTGACTAAATAGACTAACCGTTCTCACTCTCCTCAAGGAAAAAGAGGAAGACCGAGTAACAAGCGCTACATGGTAGCATCGCTTTGGAAATAAGACAAGCCTAACAGCGATCTTAGAATATACTACATCGATATTTGTATCGATAAATACAGAGAAGTCGGTTGTGCACCAACACAAGCAAAAGAGTTGGCCGTTCAGTCTTGTTTCAGCACTTACGGCCTAACAAAAACTGCCCTATGAGCGCAAACAAGCTCATCTCTCTACTCTCTGGAAGACAGTATTACTTAGCAGTGTCTTAAACGCGCCTTTTGACACTCTGTTCTGCCATTCACACTTTCCTTGGCCTTCTCTCTGCGACTGATGTCCTATGCGCTGCATGTGCGTTCTTTGTCATCAGAGCCACTCCCATTCTCTTAAAGGTGTTGATCTCGGCATAGTCTGTATGCTCTTGGAATCAAACTGTACACCAGGGATTAATCTTGGTTCGCGTTTTCTATGTCTCTTCACTGCCTCTTTCCTATCACTGCCAACCTGCGCTTATCTACGCGCCACCTTTACGCGGTCTGAACATCGGCTTTCGCTTCTGTCTCACGTTCTTTTCTCCCCCCTGGACTGCCTCTACCATACTGTCGTCGGCCGTGCTCTTTACTTTGTGTTACATCTTCTAGCACTAGACAACAGCTTCCACCGTTGCTGCGAGCCCTCCCCAAAACGCGCCAACTCTTAAACATCTCCGCCCGCCTGCAATTTTCCCAGTGCAACCCCCAAATACTAACTGGACACCGATTTCCGTCTTTGGCCCCCCCATCTCCCTCTGCTCCGCCTCACCAATAACACCCTGGACCTAAAACGGAACCAGTCTACCAGTGCGCAACATTTTTAAGTCCTGAACAGAAGGCCTCGCCTGTCACTACCCGACTAGAAACATTGATTGTAAGACGAGATATGTAGTACAGTGGGTACTGATTATTCTCCAAAGGATGGGCTGTTATAGAAGATTACTAACGGAGTGTCTGTATTTTTTAACTGGTGCAACGTTGCACACCATTCCAGAGGAATCGTTCCAGTGGACTGTAATTATAAGGTAGAATAACCTAACTTAGATTTTTATAGGGTACAGTAGATAGTTTCCGTCGCGGTCTGCTCATGGCAATGTATATAGTAGGCCGCTGGAGCTACATCTCTGGGGAAGTAAACCAAGCACCCTCGACGCTTGTCCTAGTTCGTCTGGTTCAACTTCGTCATACTCACCTTCACTTACACTATTACGTCATCCTACAGGTGTGGTTTCTAAGCTGCCGATACCCAGCGCCTCCCAAAGCAGCGTCTGTCGAAATATCGTCGGCCCACTTGACTCAGTCTCCGCTTGGTGCTTGCGGATCTTCTTTCAGGAATCTTCCGGTCGCCACTCCTATATTAGTGAAGTGAAACGCCCTCAGGGAGGGATTCCTGGTACTTGATCGTTTTCCCGATATTATCGGTTGTGTAGTGTGTATATGAACTACGCCCCACAATGGTGGATATGGACACGTGGGACACGGTTTTGGGTCAATTGGCGGTTGGCCACAGTAGTGGATGTTGCCACGAAATGTGGAGTATTTTAGTTGATTTTATATATTATTTTCACACCCATTTCTGGGAAGCTAGTACTTAGTGCGACGGCGCACTGCCGTCGCACTAGTAAACCTTCCCCAACAAGGGACCCCAACCTGGGGAATTGGCTCTAGTTGTTACCGCTTGCGCGCGTGCTCTACTCCTCCTTGGAGGGAAACGCCGTGAACCACGGAACATCTAACCCCCTTGCACATCTAAAAGGACCCATCACTGGGAGTCATATTATTCCAATTGCATTGGTGTTTCACCCTGTATAGGGATATTGCTACCGGCATCGCCGTTCGTCCCCGTCGCTCTCGCTACTCACTTCGTCCTCTCTTCCTCCTCTTCGCCCTTCCTTTTTCCCCTTTTTAGGGTAGCACCTCCCGCTATCCGCGGCTCTCGTGTGCGCATCCACTCACACACCCCCCCTTACGTGGAAACCTACCTCTGGCGAGGACGCATTTCCGCTCTCGCGGATACCGATTCTTGTCCTAAACCCTCTTGCGCTAGTCGCGAAGGGTGGCCTCGGTCTTACAAACTGGCTCCACCGTGCCACCCCTAGAGGGGCTCTACCCAGCTGGGTTCACCCGCACGAAGGAAAGATCCCGAACGTCTTTCGTTGTTTCTCCCCTTTGGGGCGTTGCAACCCAATTAGGGAGACGACTACCTATTGGAACTCATCTGTTATGGGGAATCTAAAAGTCCTACTTTACGAACGTTGTGCTCACCACTGGCTGTTCCACAACTAGTCCCCCGACCTAAACGCTTCGGTCTTTAAGGTGTATCTAACGGAGCGCGACCGAAAACCGCTAAATGCGCACTGACTGCACCCCCCTCGTAATGGAATCCTTCCTCAAGCTGAACCGGAAGTGGAAGCAAATCACCCAGACCTACTGCTCTAGTGACCCCCAAGAGCCTACCCCGGAAACCTCTCTTAGGCTCCTCATGCGCCGGGCTCCCAGGGTGGACGCAGCACGGGCAGCGCCGTTCAAACACCCACCGCCATGCTGGATGATCCTGACCGTCTCCTACGGAATGCCGGCTCCAGTGTCAAACGGTTCCGACAACGCTTATGGAGACTACATGACCCAAGGACAGAAGATACCCCCGCCACGCCTCCGGATAATGCCGCTGTGAAAGTTGAAGAACCCCAGAAGGCTCCACAACGTCCGCCTTTTCAGGAGATCCAGGCCCAGGGCGCAATAGAACTGGATACAATTATCATGGCTCAACGATTGGCTCTCGCAAGATCCCGCCAAATGGATTACTGCAGGTATTGAGGCGCATCTTGGATCCCGCCACCATGCCATAGTGGAGGAAATTGCGATCGAAAGTACGCACCGCTCGGCAGACGCTCTCTTGGATTTGGATGCTTTCCTAGAGGGGTTTTCTGATGTTATCCGAACGGAGGTTTGCTCCCAAACCACGCAGATACAACCGGTAGCCGCGTTTCAAAGTGCATCTTCAGTACAGGAAAGGTTCCCTCTATCAACACCTAAGGTATTGCCGGGCAGAGGAGGACAGGATACAGCCACAAGGAAACGGGGACGCCTAAGAAATACCGCTATGAACCGTTTAGATCTCACACCCCACCGAGGAGGACAGGATACTGGTCGCGAAAAAAATTCACCTCCGGAGAGGAGGACAGGATAGTCCGGGGGTGAATCGCGATAACGGGGACTAGGTCAGACCCCCAGACACCATTCAGGAAAGACGAAACCAAAAAAGGAGGGACAGGAGAAGAAATAGAAGACACCCCCATTAGGAGAGTAATACGGGCTCTGATTCCGAGAACAGCTCCTACTCAGAGGACGACGCGCCTCTGAAGGAGAAACGACCAAGGGTCAGGAAGATCGTCCCATCAGACAATCTATTCGCCAAGGTGTTGGATTATGAGACCTACAAGTTGAATGATCCCTCCACTCTTTACGACACGTCGGTCGCTAAACAACTTCCGAAGATTCAGCACCCAATGGATATTCAACTTAAGAAATACCCCTTTCCAGGCGAAGACTCCATCTCAGTGCTTAAATTCCTTACATGGTTCCGTTGGGCGAGTAACACAAACGGCGCGCACGATGGTGCCACCATGTTGTGCTTTCAGTTCTACCTCACTCGGCAGGCGCACTCCCTCGTGTAACCCCGCCTCACTGGAGAGAGCGGCACTGTGGATGATCCTGGAAGGGAAGTTCTGATGACGTACCCCAAGTTGGTCAACTTCTTCTTCAAACGGTACGCCACTAGGGGATTGCAGATGCTAACGATGAGGTCACCTCCTACCTGCAGAGCACGGGAATGACCGAAACGAAGTTTTCCCAGAAAATCTGGAGCAAGGCCTTAAGGTGCGGAAACGTGTACTCCGAATGGCGGATAAAGTCGCTGTTAGTCGAGGCACTCCTCCCTTTGATACGCACGAGGGTGCGCAACCATTTGACCACGCATCATTGTACCACCTATACGGTGTTATTGCGCTTCGTGGAATCCTACGGGGACACCCACCGCGCTGCATGGCGAAGCCACGCTCCACTTTCGAAAAAACCCTCCGCCTCAAATAATCGCACGGGTACGGCCTTTACGTTGGACCCCAGCATCTCAGGAGACGCGGGGAATCTAACGATCGAACAGGAGCAGAAAACTCTTGCTCTGAGCTTTGCACTATCCCAAGGGGCACCTTCCCGTTCGCGGAAACCGTCGTCACCCACCTCATACACCTCAGCCAGATCCTTTAGGAATGTCTGCTTCGCAAATCGTCCAAGTTACCCACCACCTTGTAGGATTTGCTTGTCCCGAGAACCAGTGCACCCCACCACTCTTACCGCGGCAATGATGGCCGCTATCCTTCAGGAAAGGGAGAGGAATTTCCAGACAGCGAAAGACACCTATGCGAAGAATGATAGTTAACATACCGCTTATGGCGATTTCCGTTCCCTTCAAGGTCATTATGGATACTGCACTTCTTTGGGGAACGCCGCTCAACCAGTCCCGGCACCACCTACGCAGGGACCGGCCGCCCCGGCTGCACCTCTTATCACCTTGCTCTCGTGGCAGGACAACAGACTATCCGTCTCGTCGTTGCCAAAGCTGCGGCCTAAGGTTTAATATTGAAGGCGATGGACATAAGCAACGCATACCTCCACAGGGATCTCGACTAACCTTTAGTAATGTAGCAACCACAAAACGTGTCTGGATCCTCATTTGTCCCTGGGAAAGTATGCTTGCTGCTCAAATCTCTCTATAGGGCACGTCTAGCTGGAGATATATGGGGCGCACTACTACATATTGCAATATGACGACTATTATTCACACAATATAGTACAGATAGTCACGTTTACATATATAAATTCACATGTGGTACGTTGAAACTAGTGCTGGTTGTGGATGACATCTTAATTTCATGTGATTCACATTTTCTACTAAATGAATTCAAAGTAGAGATGCAGAAGCTGTTCAAGGTCAACCATCTTCGAGACGTTAAGCCATTCATCAGACCTGATATTGAGAGGAACGAAACAGCCATCAAGGTCGGACAGACTAGGTAAGTCGAATAGATCTTGAAAGAAAACTGGTTGAGCAACTCAAGTAGTGTTTGAACATCATTGTCTTCTCAATGACACCTCATAGGGCGGCGAGAAGACGCACAAATTGTAGCCCCCAGCATTCATAAGTGGTACCGGAAGATTGCAGGTAACTTAATGTACTTGGCCGTTTCGTCCAGGCCAGACATAATGTTTGCAGCATCTATGCTAGCAAGGCTAGTCGAAGACCCATGCATGAGGCACGTGAGAATTAGAAAGAGAGTACTTAGGTACTTGAAAGGTACATCTTTCTTTGTTCTTTCCCACGCATACTACAGCGCCAATGGAGGCACATTGCGGTGCCGAGTGGGCGGGATGTCAAGCCACAAGGGCGTATACGACTGGATTGTTGTTCAAGGTGAATGTATGGTGCAGTACCCTTCAATGGTGGAAGACAGGCGAGGGTGGCTGAGGTCCTCCTCTCTATGGAGGGTAGCGCAGCGACAGACCCACCCGTGGTGAGTACAAGAGCCGGGGGTAAACCGGGACTCACCTCACGACTGGCGTACAGGTGTGAGAGCGGCCTAGAAAAAATCAGGGACACGAGAGGCAGCGGCAGTACGAGAAACAAGATCACTCAAGCGAGGAAGGCACGAAGGGTCACCGTTAAGCACGAAGAGGGCCACCTGTATAATATAGCAAAGAAAGAAAACAAAACACACAACAAATGACAAACACGAGTCTGTAAACGTAGTTGATAGCTCCACGAAGTTGATGACTAGTCCTACACAATCTCCGAAAAAGTATATCGTGCGCCAGGGGTTCCCCAGTCAGCGCCGATTACTCGCTTGTGCGAGGTTCATTGCCCGAGACGGCCCGAGCTCACCTACCTAAGTAGGGTGCCGGTCGTCAATCGTACACTGCAAAAGTCTATATATAAGAAAATAGATAAATATTAAATTCACTATATTGATAAGGCAAGGCAACAGTATCCCTCGGAAAGGTCCCTTACACGCATACACGTGTTTTATACGTACTCCTGATCACAGTGCCTAATTCCCACAATTCCACTTGTGCCAAACCAACCGTATTGGAAAATTGCTTGTCATGTATTTGTGTGAGACTGCCATTTCCCGCGAGGTATGTCTGAGCTGGAATATCCGTGAACACTGCGAATGGCCGTGCTCTACAGAATGAACCGTGGATCATGTGGATGACCAAGAAACAACCGCTTGTTGCGTTGTAGTCCAGAGAAGCAGAGTATATTGCACTTTCGTATTGCGGTAAAATGCTTAAGTGATTTCGAAGACGGTTTTGGAAATTACAAAACTAAAAAGTTCTAGACGATGAACAAAAAATGTACCAAATAACTGTTGTCACAGACAATTCGACTGAACTGTCGATTGTCAGTAGTCCAAAGGTCGCGGAAAAAAAACAAGCATATAGCCCTTAAATTTCATCGCGTCAAAACACAGAGGAACACCAATGTTTTGGATGTGAAGATAATTGGAACCGTAGTACAAGCTGCTGAGGTCTTTACCAAGCCTTTTTTCTATGACATGTTAAAGCTACTATCGTTGCAATTTGGCATGATGTCTTAAAGTAAGTATCATTACTATCACATTGACGTTATTTCTGCTTTGATTGAGTCTTTTCTATTTCTGTGTTTTCGTCTCTAAACCATACCAGTTTCTCTTTTTTCTGCATACGTTTACATTGTTGTACTTGCAGTTTTGCTCATAACCATCTTAAAAAAATTGGTATACCATTTTACTAGTATGAGGATCATTATGAGGGTTTTAACGTATTAAAGTTCTTAAAGGAAGCCACTACGTCCCCGAAATATATTATAGGTCCTCAAGATTCTAGCTAAGTCGTTTGTAATGGTCAGTGTTGTGAAGATTGCGGCTTGACCCCCCAAGAGTCGTGCGGAGTGCGGCCGCCTGCCGCTACATTATTATGCCAGCTGCTCGGCAACGTTTGGACACCGTGCGCTGTCCGAATGAACGGTTACAAGCACGTCATTCACCGCCCCTCGCAAACATGCGAACTAGCTATGTATTGCGTACCAACTAAGTAACAGACGTAGTGACTACCGTTAAAACCCTTAGCTACGACAAAACCCTGTAGGAAAAACTCGTGAGAGAAGGAAAAGGTATAGATAGCTTATCTCATACGTAAAACTTCATAACACCAGAAATTTCAGACTCTGTGCTAAATAAAAGCAGTAAACAGAAGACAAACATTAACAGTCAGAACAATTTCAAAAGGTTAAAATCTTAAGCCGCACAAGAAGCTTAGCTTCTCAAGAGTTTCACCTCTTACAGCCATTTTTAACAAGTCAGCTGGTTGCAGATCAGTTCTTATCTTCGCAACATTAACAACCCCAATCTTCATCAGCTCTTTCACATGATGATACTTCAATGCAACATGCTTGTTCCTTTCTGAAACCTTGGGTTTATTCAAAATTGGCGTTGCTGTTCTGCTGTCAGAATACAACAGAATGGCATACATGTCAGGTTCACTCTGGCTCAGAACTTTGTCACTGCACATCTCGCAGAAGAGCCTACATAGCCATGTCAACATCTTACCGCAGTAAGAAAGAGCAGTATATTCAGCTTCTCCAGACGACCATACAATCATGGTCTGCTTTTTCGTCGTCAACATTATTGGTGCTTCATTAACCTTAATCAACAATCCAGTCGTAGACTTTCTGGTCTCACGAAAACCGACCCAGTCTGCATCACAATATGCTTCCATTGGCGCTAGTACCTCCGAAGGGAAAAACAAGCCAAGATTCTTCGAACCCTTCAGGTAACTTAGTTCTCTCTTCGCTAAACCCAAGTGCCTCATGCACGGGTCGTAAACCTGTCTTGCCAGCATCGAAGCTGCAAACATTGTGTCCAGTCTGGGTGATACAGCCAGGTACATCAAATTTCCTACCACATTACGGTAGCGACCGTGAAGCGCGGGCGATAGACCATCTTCATTTTCACATCCACTGCTTAAGTCACATGGAGAGGGCAATGGCGTCCTAGCAAGATTAGAGATAAAGAGCTTATACTCTTTCAACATCTTATCAAGGTACCTGGATTGCTGGACTTTGATACCATTCTTGCTCCGTTCAATATCCAGTCCAATAAAGGACTTTGCTTCATCTAGGTGTCTCATTTGAAACAGCCCCTTCATGTCTTCTTCGAAGTCATTCAGGAGAAATACCGAATTGGACAACATCAGTATGTCGTCAAGAACCACGACGAGGGTCAATGTTACCTTCCCAGACTTAAACAGGTACAGGTGACTGTCTGTGCTGGACTGCTTGAAGCCATGTCCGAGTAATTCCTGATAGAGTAGAAAGCCCCATACCTTTTTGGCTTGCCGTGCGCCATTGATAGACTTCTTCAGTAGGCACACCTTTCCAAGGAGGTAAGAGGATTCTGATGCGTTCTGGGGCTGCTCCATAACCAAAGGTTCCTCAAGGTTGCAGTACAGATACGCATTGCTGATGTCCATGGTTTCCATCAGTAGAAATTGGGTGGCGGCCTTCGCAATAGCTAACTGAATGGTTTCCAATCGAGCTACCGGAGCGCAGAGGTTATCCGGATCAAAGTCCAAGTAAGGGAGTTGCATGTCACCACGGATTACGCAACGTGCTTTCGGGAGTATACTAATAGTACTGGTATTCAGATGTTTCCCCATGAAGGTCCATAGGAAGGGAAGGGGGTTCATGCCCGGTTTCCTATCCACGAGTACCCATGTTCATGTGCTTACGACTGCATTGTATTCCCTGTCGATAGTTTCAGCCTATTTGGGCTGCTCTCTCGCCTCATCAATGCTCCTAGGGACCCAGCCGATGTCTCGAAAGTCTTTGGAGCCTGATTTAGCAACCATGCAGAAGGCCAGAGAAGCGTCCAAGTGTTCTTCATCGTCTTCCTCCATCTCTTTCTCGGCCTCGTCTCTTCGGAGGAAGGAGAAGTCGATGAGTTCTTTGATAGAGGGTAGTGATTCGTTTGCAGCCTTGAAGTGCATTTGTCCGCATTTGATAACCTTTGCTATGGAGGGGACATATATTATTAGTAGCGTGCATTGGCGTTGCATTCCAACGAAGTAACCAAGAACCGCACGGGGGAGAAAGTTCTTGTTTGCTACGGTTTCCGATCTGTAGATAGACGCATGCCCCTTTTGTCCGAACTTTAAAATATTTGTGAATTCGCGTCTTCGTCCGAACCAAACGGTAAAGGGAACCTTCATTCCTATGCATGAGTTTGGGAGACGGTTTCTTATGTAATTGGAGTGCGAGATTGCTTCTTCCCATACTGTCAAAGGGAGTTGAGAAGCATACAAGAATGTACGTGCTGTCTTCCATAAGTCCTGGATGATCTTCTCAGCATCACTGTTGGATTGACTATCAATCTATGGTGTTAGAGTAAACTCCACCGCGCGTACGGTGGAGTGTACTCTAACACCAGACCACTCTGCAATGCCCATTTGGCGAAGTCATCCGATCTGTTCTTACCCGCCCCGTCAAGACGAACGCGGAAGATACGATTAGGCGCTATCTCGTTTTCCACCTGAGCCTTGTACCACCTTATGGTCTGGACGAACTGTGGTTTTTCGTTCAAGAAGTAAAGTGAGCAAGCTCTAGTGTTGTCATCCAAGAGGACTTGAATATACTTCGATCCTTGTAGAGACGGAGGGTTAATAGGCCCTGTTAAGTTCATAAGGGTGAGCTTCAGGGTCTCGAGGCGACCGAGTCCGACCTTTGAAGTGGTGCGCGCCCAGCCCCGGCATCGATGCAAGGTGGACAAAAGATGTTTTGTACTTCAGGGTGTGAGAGATGCGGTACTCCATCGCATTGTTCCACCGTGGATAACAGCTTATCCTTTCCAGGATGTCTTATTTCCCATGCCAATCTTTAGCGGTGTTTCCCTGTAAGTGTAAGGGTGCGTTTGCTCGCAGGGGTGGCACGGGGTTAGAAAGTGGATATAGTTCATCCGGTGTTGTAGACCTATAGGAGTTCTTGTTGGGTTTTTGGGTCCCGGTTAGTAAATTCTCTGTTCTCAGGTGTACTGTTTAACTCTATTTTCGCATTTCTCGACAACACGGATAATGAGATAAGGTTAGAGTCGAAGGAAGGCGTGTGTTTGGCGTGGAGTGTTATCCCACTTCCAAGTGGTGGTTTGATTGTACCATGGCCAATTATTTCCGATACCTGGTCGCAGGTTTGTACCGTTTGATTCCTTGACGATTGATAGTCCCAAAACAAATATTTGTCTTTGATGAAGACATGTGTTGCCCCAGAGTCCAACCATTTTTGATCGTTCTCTTCGTGTGAAATTTTTGCGTAAGCAATTTCAACAAAGCCATGAGGGTTCTCGTCGTTCTGTTTATCGTTATCGCAGTTGTTACCGGTCCGTTGGTGGTTGTTTCGATTGTCGTTGTTCGAATTGTTGCGGGACTCCCAGTTCCTACTTGGTCTGTTATTGCGATGTTGATCTCTTCCTTTAGACTGATTATTGTGCCGATTGGAGGATTGGTTATATTTACTGGACTTATTTCGTGACCATTACTCGGAGCTGATATGACCGATGCGTCCACAGATCCAGCACTAGACCTTTGGTGTTCTTTCTTGAAAGTTGTTTGCGGTTTGTTCTAGACTTTTTAGCAGCAGAATAGGGGTGTGTTTGGATTTTCTTCGTGTCGCTAGAGGTGGGCTGTGTGGCGGCTGCGCGGTATGCTCGACGATTCATCTCCGAACGGACCAGTGAAACGACCTGATCATACTCCATATTGTTGGCGTCAGCCATTAATGTGATTGCCATGAGAGAGTCTGGTATTGTTCGAAGTAGGGTGGCAGTTTTTTCTTGGTCAGTTAGAGGATCGCCAAGTCGCGCCAATTCCAGGAAATTATTTTTTCCATCTCGAGTTGGTGTTCTTGGATGTCGTCAACATCTTTGAACAGGAACGTACTTAGCTTTTGCCTGAAGTTCATTTTGGACTGAATATTGTCCTTCTTGTAGGTGGCTTCGAGTTTAGTCCACACTTCCACGCAGAGCAGAGCTCACGTTCCAATATGTCAGATACGGCGACAATTGGCTGCGTACCCGAGTTCTGCACGATGAAAGATCGTGCCTTACGATCGGCGTCGTGATAACGACTGCGGGCTTGAGCAGTGCCATCTTCCGGTCGAGGTTCGGTAAATACAAACAGCGATTGATTTGAATGCATCAGATCTCGAACGTAGATGTGCCTAGTATAGTAGTTAGCGGAACCCTTGAGGCGAGGAAAACGCTTCGACTCTTGTTCTTTGTACACATCCATCGCGGAGTATTCTCTACGCTAGAGCGAACGTAGTGCTGGTTACCAGAAAATATCTTCGCCAGTCCCCTACTGGTTGAGGGATCCTTCTTCTTCAACTTCAATTGCCTACTTCAATAACAAATCTGTATGCAAGAATAATAATAGTAATGTTAGTTTGCTTCGCACGTCCCCTACGCATGAAGGAGGCCATTTTCTCTCGCTTAAAACGCACAGTACAGGCCTAAGTGGTGCGCAGCGGTTAGGTGTGCTCGGGTACTACACACTGGGCGGCAAGGCCAACCCTCTATTCGGTGCCTTTCTACTATAACAAATCACGCCTTGAGCCTGAAGCAGTTCCCTATCAAAGGGGGGCCCGTTTAGATATGCCAGTGCAACTTCCCACCAACACACCACAACGCACTACAAAATCCTCCTGCAGGTGAAGCTGGAATTTCTTCTCCACGTACTTGATGTTTACGGTGGGGGGGAGGGTCGCTACGTACCTGTAGTTGTGAACACGGGAGGATCCAAGAGTACCTTTAAGCAAAAGGGACCCTCGACTGAAGTGACACGCAGTGTGTAGCAGTTGGGACCAACTTCCAAGGTCGATGGTTGGTCCGGAGGGCGAGCAGGAGCAAGCATGAAAGCACGAAGCACAGGGTGGCGCGAGGAGCAGGGTGAATGGAGGCACAGGGTGTAACAAGGCGCAGGGCGGCGCAAGGCGCAGAGCGATCAAGGCACAGGGCGGCGCGAGGCGCAGTGTGGCTAAGGCGCAGGGTCCAGCGAGGGGCAGGGTGGCGCAAGACGCACGGTGGCCGAGGCGCAGAGTCAAGCAAGACGCAAGGCGGCCAAGGCACAGGGCGGAGCAAGACGCAGGTAAGCCCGAGGCGCAGGGTGGCCAAGGCAAATGGTCAAGCGAGGCGCAGGGCAACCCGAGGCACAGGGTGGCCAACGAGCAAAGTCAGAAGATAGGACCGGCAGGGTGCGCTGCGCGGGTGGTGCAGTCGGATGGATCATGCAGCGATTGGTATCATATGAAGATTGCGGCTTGAGCCCCCAAGAGTCAAGCGGAGTGCAACCGCCGGCCGCTACTTTATTATGCCAGCTGTTCGGCAACTTTTGGGCACTATGGGCTGTCAGAATGAACGGTTAGAAATATGTCATTCAAGTTTGAGTGAATTCAGTGTGGCCGTTAATAAGAACGATCCGCAGAGTGCTTAATCTATATTTATAGATATTGAACAAATAAGCTGATCTTTCTCACTCTACTCAGAGTGCAAAAGGCGGAAAGAGGTATAAAAAACTCTAAATTGCTGCAGGAGGTTATCAGGTCATTTTAAGAAAGTCATTAAAACTGAACAAGTACCTTATAATCTAATTAAAAGCACTATTCTCAAGTCTCTAACGATTGAACATGCTTACTCTTCGAAAGTTGATGGGCCTTGACGCGTTGCTATTTGTAACTTTATAATAATTGTTTTGTTAGATCCCAATGCATGTGCTTTTCATTTGTGTCCTTGCAAATATAACTTGGTTGTTCTACTTATATTTTGTTATTAATATTGCTGGAGAAGCCATGCGTTTTTACTTGAGAGTTGCTTCAGAGCTAATTCTGTGTCCTTATTATATGATGTTTCTGACTGGGGTAAGATGTGGCTTTTTGTTTTTGTATTATCTGCTGTTTGGTGTTGCCTGCTTTAAGCGGAAAGGTCTCTTCCTTCAATCTTGTAGATATTCTGCAAACGGCTTACCAAACGCAAAGCATTATCGTGGGAGGCCCTAACACGAAAGATAAACGTTAAAGGCATAACTTTACATTTGTGTGACAATGTCAGCTAGACGACGAATAACATTTTTGTCGTCGAAGACATTAGTTTTGAATTCATAATGTTTTTACAGGTATGCGCTTCACTTTTGCGTGAAGCCCAATCAGTATACAGTGCGCGAAACGATAATAAATACACCCTACTCTGCTTTCTTTCCTGCCACCTACTAGACCATGCTAGCACTCCCAACCAGAAACGTAGGTAGTGAATAGGTAGATATAAAAACCCCCGGTCGCCTGTCGAACACGTACACCTGATCTGTACTTATAGCTACGAAACAGTTATAAATACACGAAAAAACAATAAATAAACTTTACTTTACGTGCATCTACGCATAGCTCAGTACTTAGTAGCACCTCCCTTCTTATCCATAACAGCAAGGAGCCTTCTCAATATAGACCTGTACAGCTGTTGAAGGTAATCTCCAGCTACATCGTCCCATACAGCAGTTATAGCGTCGTTCAGATCAGTTACATTATTGTACTGCTTTCCACGTGCATTAACACGCCTGGCCATAAGTCTCCACACATTTTCAATAATGTTCAAATCCGGGGACTTTGCAGGCCACGGTAGAACGCGTATATTCTTGGTACGTAGCCAGTTCCTTGTGTAGATAGAGGTATGTATGGAAGCATTATCCTGTTGAAAGTGCCAAGGCCGTTCTTAGCTGAAAACAACACCTAGCCATGGTAGTAGATTAGACTTTTGTCCCTCACAGTACTTTGTAGGATTCTGATTTCCAGTAATAAAAACCAAAGGACAGACTCCATAGAAAGATATTTCTCCCCATATCATGACCAAATCTCCTCCATTTTGACGCTTAGAAAATCGTTGAGGTTCCTTCCAAAGATCATGCCAATAGTATGCAAATCCATCCGGTCCATCTATATTAAACTTCTTCTCATCGCTGGAAATTACCTTGCACCAGAAATAGTCTCCACGAGATATATTACGACGTGCGTATTCTATGCGTGCAGTTTTAAGCTTCTGAGTCATTAGTGGACTGGGCTCCATTTTGCAATATTGAAGATGTTCACATTGAGATAGTAATTGCTAAACTCTTCGCACCTTGATGGGTAAACTAAGCGAAAATTTTAGTTGAGAAGCAAATTGAATGCTTTTGGAAGTTTCCTTTAGTAGAGTTCTCTTCTGTTGTACTGATATCTTGGAATTTTTACTGATGTTTTCATGCGGTTAAGATGTTTGTTTGTGTCTCAGTTCTTATTGTACTGCTCCTAAAGAGCGGTTGATAGTGTCAGCAATTTGTCGAAGAGACATTATTTCATGTCTCAGGGCATGAATCTGGCCGAGTTTGAACTCAGAAAGATGAGGGCCTTTAGCCATGTTTGTTTTGGCAAAAGACTTGGCTAAAGTCGTCAAGATGTGGCAAAGAACTGTTTATTTGATGGTGGTAAGTATGTAGAGAACGGCTAAGTGGTTTGAATATGGCGCGGTTTTTGTGGAAGTGTATTTATTTTTGTTTCGTGTATTTATCACTGTTTCGTAGGGTGTAGAGAAGTTTTTTATATTGGTAAAGTGACATTCTGCCTGGTGCAAAGTTGTGAGTTACAGGGTTGGTTTAGGAGTAAATAGCCTCTACATTTACTAAGGCTACATGGCCACAAACGGAGAGAAAGACGCAAAGTCTTTAAGAGTGCTGCGTGTATATAATGTTGTTTCGCGGACTGTAAAGGATAAAAGATTTACTGCGTGGCAAATCGTTAGTGGCCAGCCGGGCAAAGCCACGGCAAATCTTTTTTACTGTACCTCCGGGTAACCCTTTATCCCCGTATCGTCAGTTTTGCTCTCCACCACCGCCGCCGCCGCCGGCAGCTACTGCCCACGACTAACGGCACCCTCGTGGCTATCACGACTATATAACGTGCGCCGTCACCTCTGTGGCGATATCCCATGTTAACGACCACACGCGAAGAGCCCTCCCAGGATTGCCACAGCCTTGAAGGCACGGGCATCGTGATCATGTCTTTCCCAGAGGGTTACACAACATCTCGCAGTGGACAAGGCTCGTTCATGTCACTTTGCAGTTCAAATGTACACTTTTTGTGTCGATGTTTGGGGGTGATGGAAGTGCAAGCGAGCTGATCTTCAGTTGGTAGCATCTTGTGGAGTCAGTTCGAGATAGAATGGCGAAACGCGATGCTACCAATTGAACATCAGAAGCATTATTTTGAGGGTGCAAACCTGAGAAACGCATTGCGTTCACGCCTGTCCCATTACCCTTCAAGCTTCGTGTTAAGGACGGTTGTCTGCATACCCTCTAGTTGCGCTTTGCATCTACTTCGCTTCAGATTGGTACAACTTCCACACTTTTACGTTCAGGTAATCGTTCTGGACCGCACTATGTTGCCTGCGATACTTGTAACTATATACTGCGCATTTTGGCCTCCTAATCCCGTACGGGTGTGCAGTTTGCGATGTATATTACTAACTCAGATTAACTTTACGTCGAGTTCCTGCTCCCACAGCAACTAAAGGTGAAGATCAATGGTACAGGTAGTTCAAATGTCTGTTATGATCGATATCTAGCGAAACTTGTCGCTTTCTGACTTACCTTTATTCACTGGCCCTGTCTCATTATTCTTACAGCAGGAATGTTTTGGAAGGAGCTTCAGGGCGAACGAAACATTTTCTCACTATGCAGAAGAAAGGCGTCAAAACTTGCAACAGGCTGTAATCGGCAGGCCCGCGACACTTTCCTTCTCGAGATACTTCTCGAGCACATGTTGATTTGCATCGCAGGTAAGGACGAGACGATGAAACATATAGCGAGCTACACTACCTATTGAATTCCTCACGTTTATTCGGTGTCAGGCTACAGTTTAAAGGAAGTTCACGTCAACGTAGATATGTGTCGCTGAACATTCAGCGCTTATATCTTGTTGGTCCCTTAGCAGATCTCTACCTCCGAATGAAAAAAGACGTGTGACTGATCTGAGTGGAAAGAGGAGTGCAAGGTAGAATGAGGAGAACAAGGTCCTACACCGGGCGTGTGATTGCCCCAAGGCAAACACGGGATGACGCAGAGGAAACAACTCGCGAGAGTCGAACTGCAGTGGAAGTCCTGCGATTCAGCAATGTGTGTAGGGTGGCTATGTCCTTCTTGTATTTCTATGAATGAACGATACATGCCAACTCAAGAAAAGCCGTCTGCGTGCTGGAGTATGGTGGTGGTGGAAAGCTTTGCTGGGTGAAGTGGACACATTGTATGTGTATGCCAAAGGATTCAACAGTGGCAGTGGTTGCTGCACTGGAAAACTGGTAACCCTCAGCTGGGCAAAAATGGACGTGACGGTTGAACGATCGTTGAACAAAAGATGGGCGCGATTACCATGCCAAGACTTGACGTTTTTGAAAACCTACACACGGTGATGGTTATATTTCCAAACCTGTGTGGGGCGCAGCAGAGGACACGCCATTCCAGTGGTTAACGATCATTGTCGGGCCTTTCGTAAAGTTGCTGTCAAGTCCGGTGTGTTGGTTGGGGTAGGTCGAAAGGATACACTCTAAAAGAAGCGCAAGTACAAGAGCACGGCGTACAACTTGGTCTGGACTTGACGCCATGCATAACTATGTTCTGCTTATTCGAATCTGTATGTGGAACTGCATTCAAGGTCGCAGAGCTGCAAGGGAGAGCGGCCGCTCGACGGACCAACATAGTGGAACCGGAAGGTTTGGGTGTGGGAGACGGCCGGCGAAACATGGCGTGCAGGCCGCAAGAGGCAAGGGCAGAGGGCTTGTGCTGGGCAGCTTGTGAATGCACAGTGCTCGTACTGATTGGTAGCGGATTCGTTGGCGTGTACGAAGGTACCGTTGGTAGGGTTATCTGCTAAAGGGTTAGAGGTTAGACTGCTACCACGGGTATTCTGTTGTACGAAGGAAAGCTGCAGTATTGCTCGCCATGAAACGGCGCGGATAGTTATAAGTGTCGCAAGAGAAGACTGACTGATTAGTGCGAACGAGACTAACGACTTTAGATACACCGTGCGGAGATTAAAACCGCGATTGTGCAGATGGCTTGAGGCGCGATGGCAAGGGTAACGAGGTTAACGACGCGTCAGCAGGCTGCACGTCGAAACGTTTTGCGTGTTGCAAACGAACGGTCTCGCGGGCGTGACAGGCGTGGCTAAAGAAGTCAAAGTTACAGCGTGTAAGTTGTGCCGGGAGAATACGGACGCGGAGTGCTCGGTGGCAGAGGGAAGTGCGCGGAGGAGGGCTAAGCAGCTTGTATGTAACAGCGAAGGTGGGGAGGCTGTCCTGAGACCAGGTGTTGAAGTCAACATTACGCTGTAGAGCAGGGCCATAACGGCGCAACGCTTGAAAGACTTGAACAAAGCACGCAACGTGGAACAACAGCAGAGCTTATGGACACGGAGCAAATAATCTTCGAAAACGGTGAGATTCAGCACGATGGCGTATTTCACGCACCTACTGTGGCTCTGGGTACCAATTCCAGTGGGTTGAGACAACCTGCCAGCGAAGCCTCGCAACTAGCTCCCATTCGTATATTCGCTTCCCCACTCCACTGTCACTCGAAGCATTCCCCCCCCGAAGCCTTGCCCCCCGACCTTGCCTCTTCGGACCGCATTTATAGCGGCTTCCCTTACCTTCCCTGCCTTCGCTTCGCTCCCTCTCAACCTCGCCCTTGCCCTCCACTCGCCCGCTGATTTTGATATCCATAAGTTTAGCTTGCTCCCGTCTTCAGCAGTACCCTACTCTTTCGAAATGAACCCCCCCACTAAGCCCACCCAGAAGAAGCGCGTTCGCTTTCAGCTGCCCGACGAAACCCCCGGCCAAACCCCTCAACCGCCCTCAATTCTTCGCCCGCCGCCCTCAAACGTCTCCCCGGCGCATGATGCGATCGGCGCTCAACCGCAACTAAAGCATTATTCGTCCTTGCCCACGTCTACGTACTATGCACACCCCAAGAGACATACCAAACGCGAACTGCTTCGCGGAATGGAGGCGCTTCACAGCATACGAGGTTACTTGCGTCAATTGTGCAATCTAGAGAACACTGCCCACAGCCGAAGGGTCTTGCGTCCGCTCTCGACACAAACACTGCAGACCCTTTTGAAGGATGCCCCGACGCAAGTCTCCCGCGAGTTGAAGTTAGTGCGTTCGATTGTTGAACCGACGAAACGACACCCCCATGAGTATCTCAGCACCGTGTCCATAGAATCCGATTGGGAAAGATGCGTAAGGCAGGCCTTCAAGTGGCGTGAACGAAGAGAGGCTGACTACCATCTTCACCATTTCGTCGCCCATCAGCTTCGTATGCCATTGGCCCAAATCCAGAGCTGCGGCGACAAGAAACGATACTTGTACGAAGTGGATGCCTTTCGGCTGCGTATGGACACATTCTCCCTCGTGCGCACCGGCGCTCGCAATTCCGCACCGAACAGTCCAGCTAGGCAAAGCATACCGCAGCGAGAATCGCGAACAGATCCGATTCGGTCTGGAGTGCCACCAGCGGTGCTGATGAGTATGTTGGAACTACCAAGTGCCATTGCCCCTGATTCCGGTCCAGTCGCAGAAAAGCAGCGCCCGTCTGAGAGGAAATCGGGCGCCAAGAAAAATTCCCCCTATGTGACAGCAAGGGAATCGCCGTATTCGAATACACGCCAGTCTCCGTACACGAATACTCGCCAGTCCCCGTACACGAATACCCAGCAATCTCCTTACACGAACACACGCCACTCGCCATATATCGCAACCGCTACATCGCCGTATGCAAACACGGCTGCCTCACCGTTCGGCACTCCATCTCATTCGCCGTACGCGCCCGTGCAATCGAGCATCCCTCCCATGACGCTCCCGCACCACTCGGCCCCGTATCCGTACCCGATGTACCAACCGTCCGTATTCGTGTACGGACCGACAGGCTACGCACCAACGTACCCTTATCCGTATTCTATGGGGATGCCCACAAATCCCGTTGCGCCATCTGGAATGTCGGCGTCACCTGCAGTGCCGCCTCTGCAGCCCCCAGTATCCGGTCCAAATCCTGCTGTGCCGAGTACATCCAGAGGGGCTGCTTTTGCAGCAACTGCTTCGAATCCGCCTGTCACAAGACCAGACCTACAGACGGCCGTTTTATGGAGGACACATACAATACTATCCGTTCACGCCACCACCACCGCCCCCGGAAGCAACTCAACCTGGTACTACTACACAGCCGTAGCTCAAGACCAATAAACGCTTCATTTTCCTAGGTATAGACACATACGGATATCCCACTTCCTCAACCACTTTGCACCAACGGTATCATTGAGTATTACCTTTGGTAAGTAGTGCAGTAGCAGACGAACCTTTGTCGATGGACGTCGGATCGGCAAGAAACGATCGGCTAGAAGCGTTGAGCACGGGGTTATGACTCAAAAACTTACGAGGAAGGATCACGTGTGACTCGAAAACAGTAGCCGTATAAGTATTTTGCACTCCAGGTGTGCAGTTGTCCCGGCATTTCCCGTTGGTCTAGTGGTTCTGATCACCAAGGATGTCCCGCTTTCACCGGGAAGATCGCGGGTTCAAACCCC